>JAEMBS010000237.1:0-38153 GCA_018467065.1 Ephestia elutella | reverse complement strand
AATGCGAGTCTTCAAGTTCTCTTGGCATCATTTTACATGAATTTTTTTGGTGGGGTTATAATTTGGAAAATAAAAATGATTGATTTCAACATACTTTCAGTGGGCAAGGCCGCCCTTTGAGCTAATAAAAATGATCACATAAGAAAAATAACTGGATAAATAAATGGAGACAGTCAGTTTATTGCTAGATAATTTTAATTCTATACATAAAATCACAAACAAATTAATCAACTAGTTTTTTGTTTCTCATCATCCCGCGCAGCGTTGTCCAATAACTCATTCATAATATTATCTTTATTCTCCGAGGCCTTTTCTTTCTTTTCCTTTATTTTGTGTTGGATGATGTCTGCCACGAAGTTCTTCGACGGATCTGGGACTACTCCATCATCAGGACGTGGTTTCATCAGGATTAACTTCAATAGAGGAGTGACTGGCGCTTCCGTCATTAGGTAGAATGGAATTGATATTAGATAGGTCAACGCGACGATGCCACATTGGTATATTAGCTGGAATTAAATTATGCATTATTGTTCACTACCTATTTAAATTAATTTAATCATATATACCACCCTGGACAGAATCTGGTTCAAAGGTTCCCATTACGCTGGCTGAGTTTCCTCTCTGGATAGCTAGGGATATCCTTTGAATCTAGTACCATCCAGAGCGAATGTCATGCCCTCGGTCCCTTAAACGGCGTCCTTAATCCCTCACAAAAGATTTTTCTTTCGAACACTATGGCCCAGCTGTCTCAACGGCTACCGGAACAAATTCATAATCATGAAACAGAATTGAATATTTGTTATACTTTTGTCCGGCAGCCGCACGTGAAGCAGCCCCAGCTGTGAGTTTGTATGTTTGTAACTCAATCACGTTAAATCTACTGGACGGATTTCAATGAAATTTGTTGAAAGGGTAGAAAAAAAAACGGAAATAGCACAGAGTAATTTTTATCCCAAAATTCCCACGGGAGCAAAGCCCAGAGGCGCAACTAGTAAACAAGCTCATTATTAAAAAATTTAAAACACAACTGACAACTCACAATGTCACTCTGAGGAATCTAAAAATACTGCTCACATCAAAATCTGTTAAGCCGTTCAGGACTTATGGTAAACAAAAAAACTTACGTACGACATGAACCCTGAAAACATAACACTCCTTTTTGGTCAGTCGTGTAAAAACAGTACGAACCAGGTTCAAGTAATCAAAGTGCACGAGCGTTGTCTTGGAGCCGGCGACGATGTGCGTGAAGGTCTCGTGGAGAAGGAACATGGCGTAGGTGAGCTTCCCCGTCACCCGGAACAGCGGCCACCGCATTATGGCGGCGGTGCCGTCTGAAACTGATACGATAACGGAATAAGTATACATGGTACGGTTATACAGGAAATGAAATTATTTTATTTAAATAGCACATTTAAATCAGGGACTGTAGAGGCGGATTGCCCAAAATTCTTATTTTTCATTAGTTTAATTTCCTTTCGCCTTATTCCCCAAACTTTTTTTATCAACCGAACCATTCTCCAAAAGCGTTTTTCCCTATTATCATTGTTTTCATGATATTTTATCCACAAGCTAAATTTTTGCAGTTGGTTTGGATGATGAAACAGCAGCTTTCCGAAGAAGTCTAGCAAAATAGTATGACAATTTTTTTTTTACTCTTCTGTTGAATACAAAATTGGCCCATCAGTTTATTAGACTTTATGACCGTAAAAGTCGCAAATTCTTGTCTTGTCTTTCTCGCAAAGTACTTTTAACTGACGCACACTGAGATAATGGCCTAGAATCACGAAATTTGGAAACAATAAATTACAGCAATTGTAAAGGAATCAAACAGTAAAAATGTATCTATTTATAGTTTTAAAAAGATATTAAATTATACGCTTTACGGCAAGCAATATTACTACTGGTAGTAGCATTGGTAGTAACAGGGGCAATAAAGGAGCGATTCCATATATAAGGTCCGCTGTACCTTTTAGGTACGGAACCCTGAAAACAAACACTAACCTGGCGCCCCCACGGTCATGCAGGCAAGCAACGCGGCTATGGGCAGTCCAATGATGAGCCGATGAGTTCCCTGCCACAGCATTCTTATCCACAAAGGCGTCCGGTAATCTTCCTCATGAAACATAGTCCCCAGTTTGAAGCAAAATACCACGAACGGTACACAAACAGCATATAAAAATCTTGTTACCTGGAAACAATTTTACAACATATTACTTACTTAGAACTCTCGCCAGTGTCATTATATGAAATGTAATATATGCAACTACATTCTTGGCAACGATAATGGAGTGATTTGCCATTCCTCACTTCCTTCTCCATTTCACACACTAGCTGATAAATTATATCAGTTAGAGTTTTCTCTACCTTTCTTAATACAATGTTTTCCTTCACCCGAAGCCACATAGGTATGTCTACATAATGCTAAATCAATTGAAGGGATTTCGATGAAAGAATACTTAGGAGTTGGTAAGCGTGTAAAAGGAGAGAGTAGAAAACATGCAATATGCAAAGGTAACTTTTTATCCCGAAGTTCTCACTGGAGCAAAGCCCAAAATTTCTCATGTTGTAATCAATAATAGTACCTTTTCGCTCATTACGAATCCCTGTTTTTGCCAATGGTAAGCTTTGTATGCGGTCACCATCCCCAAAAGAAAGCAGCAGATGTTGTTGTGTGCGAACACGTATGGGTAACGGTTGGGGTCGACGAGGGAACGCAGCATCCTGTGGTTGAAACAAATTCAGAATTGTGGCTGATATGACGATAGCAAACAAATAATTATTATTTGTTTGCTATCGTCATATCAGCCACAAGAAATTCTTTAGGTCAATCTTAAAAAAGATCATTTTGGTTTTTTAATATTAATTAGTTTTGACATTCAATGTATTTTATTTTATGATTTATTATAATTTAATAAATATTTTACCGCGACGCATAGAAAGATATTTAATGAAACAAATGTGACTCTTAATTTGTTGTCTGTTGCATGTCAATACTGACTAAACATGTGTTTTCTAAAAAAGTATAAGAAATTGTAACATCTATTGTGTACCATGTTTACAGCAATAAAAAATAATTGATTCATTCATTTTCTATTTTGACCTGACCAGGGATCGAACCCAGAACAGCTGGTGTGACACTCTGGCATGATGACCACTAGAGCACAGAGGTCGTCAATGACTGATATAAACTGACTTACTCAGGCGTCTTCAACATTTGCGCGTTCAGATCTTGGAAGTAGACATGGAGGGCAGGTATGGTCAAGCCTAGGAGTAAGGCGATTATGGTGACCTTGCCCCGGGCTTGCGGCTTGACCAGAAAGTACAGGGCGATTGCCACGAGGAACACTTGGGTGTCAGCTGCTGTGTGCCTGCGAACATGATAACATGTAGTTATTTTACAGCTCACTATATTTTTAATAGCTATTCCTCAGTGCGCCGATTCAGTGGGGAAAGTGCGCCGTTTCAGTAGGAGTTTATTAGCTATTCGGAGACTACCTGTGTATCTAAATCCTCCCAGTGGTTGAGGCAGGTTTGAATAATAAACATCCAATATATACATATACAATATTCATCACCGTCATCAGCCATATTAATGTCCCCACTGGAGTGAGCTGCCAACTGCTAATTTTTTTCTGGTTTGGGGGGAGTCCGGAGAGCGTCAGAGTAGGATTTTTTTCAAACAAATGTCCAGAGTTTTTGAAATTTTTGTCCTGGGTCCGTACATTGGTTAAACTCACCAAGTCTGAAAAGCGCAGTACAGAACACGTACTGCGTACACGTACAGTCGATTAGTTAGATCATATGAGACCACCACCATTTGAAGCAATCGTTGACCATTGAGACAACGCAGAACTTTTAGAAGACTCACCGTCTGAATAGCGCAGTACATGTTGTCAGTCAAATAGTTGTTGATGAAGATCAGTAGGGACCAAGACCATTTGCGGCAATCTTTGAACATGGATACCACGCAGAACTTTAAGAGGACTCACCAAGTCTAAATAGCGCAGTACGTGTTGTTAGTCAAATAGTTGTTTATGAAAATCAGATGAGACCATCACCATTTGCGAGAATCGTTGACCATGGAGACCACGCAGAACATTGAGAAGACTCACCAAGTCTGAATAGCGCAGTATGTGTTGTCAGTCAAATAATTGTTGATGAAGATCAGATGTGACCACCACCATTTGCGGCAGTCGTTGACCATGGAGTGCACGTAGAACTTCCACAACGGGCCGGAGTTGACGAAGCGGATCCAGGTGGCGTTCATGGCTATCATTATTGCCATTGGTGGGGCTAGTCTGTAGACAATGACAAACTAATTTAATTACTTGCCATGATTATGACTTTTATGCATTCCATTAAATAGTTTTTTTTGTAGTTTTTTTTTCTTTAAATGTAGTTACTGGACCTAAGTTACATACATTTCGACAAAGCAAAACTCACCAATTGCTTCTTTTCCCGTGTATATTATGAATATCAGTTATAGGAATTAATTTTATCAATTTAAGGAGATTCTTCTATTAAGACAGGTAGTTAGAACCGTCCCCTACTATAAGAAGAATCTCCTGTTTATACCTGTAATTATTTCTGATTCTTGCTTCCACCAATACGCCCTCTATAACGCTAAAACCTCGTCAGTGATAAAGACATGATACTAAACTCATTTGTTAACACATTACTTTCTTACTTTTTAATTTATTTTCGCGTTTTTTGTATAATTTTTTTATTCGATGTTTAACTCCTATCAATTTTTTCTCCCACCATCCCTACCTACCTGAGAGGACCCCCCGGAGCTAGTAAATAAATAACAGTTACCGGAAAAA
Organism: Ephestia elutella; assembly: GCA_018467065.1. Taxonomy (NCBI): domain Eukaryota; kingdom Metazoa; phylum Arthropoda; class Insecta; order Lepidoptera; family Pyralidae; genus Ephestia; species Ephestia elutella. Next base: position 33,330 of record JAEMBS010000237.1, on the reverse strand, counting down.
CCTGCGCAGGACTATCATAGGCATCGCTCTGATGGAGATCCTCTTGACTTCAGCAGCCTCCTCCAGGGTGTAGATGAGCAGGAAGCCGGAGATCACGAAGAATATCTGCACGACGATCATCCCGTTGTAGATCACTTGGTAACGGGACTCGTTATATGACTGGAAACAAATATAAATAGATATAGTTGTACGGACAAATCACACACATTCAGCTTAGGCTAAGTAGCTTAGGATAGGCTTACCCGTTCAAAATCATGGGTATTATCCATGAAGCCCATCACGAAAATCCAAACCACGTGACCCAGAACCATCATGAACGATCCGCATGTCCTGGAATACCAATCAGTTGTTTACTTCTTCACAAACAAGTAGGTAAGACTTTAGAAATAAAACTTTTTTCCAAAAAAAAATGAACCGACTTCCTCCATAAAACTTAAAATCATGAAATAACAATAAAGAAAAATGTATTAGCATGCTACCTACTGAATGAGGTGAAGTCGGTGCCAAGTGCAGGAGTAAGGGTGTTATGTAATTGTTCAACTAGACATTTTTTATACATCGATATACATTATATACATGATTCTAATGTTAATTTAGATTATTTAATTTTCAATTTGGCACCGACTTCACCTCATTCAGTAGGTAGCATGCTAATACATTTTTCTTTATTGTTATTTCATGATTTTAAGTTTTATGGAGGAAGTCGGTTCATTTTTTTTTGGAAAAAAGTTTTATTTTATCATTTTTCGTGCTTCTATACCTATTTTTTTTATTAAAAACTTAAACTTTTCATTCACTGGCCGAAAATAAAGAATTAAGAATTTGAAACTTTTTATGTCAGTTTGATTTGAAATTTCAGAACATGTCAAATTGTCTATTATTTTTGGCACATAAATAGACCGAGAGCCCGCCATGAACCTTCCTTATTTTCAAAATGCTGAATGTTTCTCTGCGTGGTATATACGGGTAAGAAATATTAGCGACTAGGTATTAAGTTTGGATCTTAGTTGCTTATGCAGGTAATATTTTATAGCAAGGATGATTTTTATAGGTATGAAAAGCACCCTTGGAGCCTCCCAAACTAACAATTAATTCAGCTTTTATAATAAAACAAATATAACTATAATTTAGTAAAGTTACAATGTCTAGCAGGGGTTTATATCTGCACCAATAGGGGACCGGACAACTTTTTTTTTGACGCTTCTTTGAAATATCTCACATTAATAGAATTATCAGCAAAAGAATCACATCCATAACCAAAGTATTTCCCAAGATATAGCAAAAAATAATTCACATTTTTAAGCGATTTTTGGGCGATACCAAAACGCCCCTAACTAATCGTGCATTCATATGACGTCACGCGTAGAAAATGGACTTTCCCTAAAAGTTTGAACTCTAATAAATCCGCTCAGGAGAATAAATTTGTGCTGAAAAGTCGCAAAATGTGTTTAATTATATGTATTCTATCATAAAATAACATATTTTTAACAATTCTCATACCTTGGCCGGTCCCCTATTGCCTGGTAATGGATAGCGTGATTTCTAATATTATCTATATCTATACATATAATAAAACAGTAAAAATATTTTGTCTGTACATTTAGTATTTTTGACTAAAATGGATAGAGGGACACCTAAAAAGAACAATAGAAAGCAAAAAATTTTTTTTGGGATTTCTTGTCTGTCTGTCTGTCTGTCTGTCTGTCTGTCTGTCTGTCTGTCTGTCTGTCTGTCTGTATGTATGTACGCGTTTCACGCAAAAACTACTGGACGGATTTGAATGAAACTTTTTTTGTTGTATAGCTATTAAGCCTGGGCAACATATAGGCTATAATTCATTTTGAAAACTGGAACACCTGATGAAGAACCATAACAGAACAGCTAAACCATAAGAAATATGGAAATGGTGCCTTAACAAAAGTCGTTCAACCTGATGAGCATTTTCTGCTGACGTATAAAAATTGAAGATCTGGAACATCTGATGAAGAACTGCAAGAGACCAGCTACACTATAACATATATGGAAATGGCGCCTTAACAAAAATCGTTCAACCTGATGAGCATTTTCTGCTGACGTATAAAAATTGAAGATCTGGAACATCTGATGAATAACTCCAAGAGACCAGCTACACTATAACATATATGGAAATGGCGCTTTAGCAAAACTTGATTAATCTGATGAGCATTTTCTGTAGACGTATAAAAATCGAAGATCCGAAACATCTGAAACTGTTTGGAACACAAAAATACTTTTCATCTAAGCGAAACTCACGCGGGCGAAGCCGCGGGCGACAGCTAGTCTATACATATAATAAAACAGTAAAAATATTTTGTCTGTATATTTAGTATTTTTGACTAAAATGGATAGAGGGACACTTAAAAGGAACAATAGAAAGCAAAAAAAAATTTTTGGAATTTCTTGTCTGTCTGTCTGTATGTATGTACGCGTTTCACGCAAAAACCACTGGACGGATTTGAATTAAACTTTTTTTGTTGTATAGCTATTAAGTCTGGGCAACATATAGGCTATAATTTATTTTGAAAACTGGAACACCTGATGAAGAACCATAACAGAACAGCTAAACTATAAGAAATATGGAAATAGTGCCTTAACAAAAGTTATTCAACCTGATGAGCATTTTCTGCTGACGTATAAAAATTGAAGATCTGGAACATCTGATGAAGAACTGCAAGAGACCAGCTACACTATAACATACTCGTATATGGAAATGGCGCCTTAGTAAAAGTCGTTCAACCTAATGAGCATTTTCTCCTAACGTATAAAAATTGAAGATCTGGAACATCTGATGAAAAGCTCCAAGAGACCAGCTACCCTATAACATATATGGAAATGGCGCCTTAGCAAAACTCGATTAATCTGATGAGCATTTTCTGTAGACGTATAAAAATCGAAGATCCGTAACATCTGAAATAGTTTGGAACACAAAAAGACTTTTCATCTAAGCGAAACTCACGCGGCCGAAGCCGCGGGCAACAGCTAGTTAGGAATAAAATCTTTAAAAAAACTTTACTTTGAGGTAATTGCGCTACCACTTAAAATGTTATTGCTACAAATAATCTGCCTCAGTAATCATGATCCAACTTTTATAGTCGCTAATCGTTATTTCTATGTTGGGGACATACACAGAAAATCTTGAGTTTTAATAAAATAAGGAAGGGCATGCTGTCGCGGGCTTTTGCTCTATAATGCAATGTTGGTATTTTCATATTTTGTTAGGTAACTTTTAAATTACCGAACAGATTCTGACGTGGTTAAAATGGGACCAACTTGGGAATACACCATTACGAATAAAAAAACAATTTTGGAAATCAGTCCACTATAGGCGGAGAAATCGGCGAACATACATAAAAAAAAAACATACATACATCGAAACATATAACCTCCTCCTTTTTTGAGAAGTCGGTTGATAAGGTGTGCGCGAAAAGATCATGTATAAAGTTCATTGGCACGCGCAAATAAGCCGAAAGCACAAAAGATTTTTCAAGGAATTTTAACCAATAGGTTTTCTCAGTGTGAGTAATAGACTACTAGCTGCACTCCGGGACTCCGCTTAAGTGGGAGTTTTGGGATAAAGTACCCTGTGTCCTTTTCAGTACTCCTAGCTATGTATATGCAAAATTTCAAGAAGATTGGTTCAGTAGATAGCATGCAGAGGTAACAAACAAATTGGGACATGGGATATGCGTCTCACCGTATGAAGTTGATTCCATGCAGTTTAGCCACATTTGGGTCTTCGCTGTACGGCGCGACCAAATACTCCCAATTCCTTTTTAATGAAAAACACAATAGCATCCTTTCTCCTGCAGAAAAGAAAATATATTTATTTATTTATGTAATACCAGTCATCGGCTATACAGGAGTCTAGAGACCGATTAAAAACCATCTGAAAAAAAAAGATAATGAAAACCGCACCAAAAATTCATTGCATAGTATTTTTTTTTTATCAGCTGAGGCCGCTTTGCTTCCGTGGGTATTTTGGATTCTACTTGTAAAATTCCATCGAAATCCGTTCAGTAGATTTTGAGTGATTGACTAATAACATTCAGAAACTCACATCTAAACTTTCGCATTTAGATATAATGTAAGCGTATGATTATGTCCTCATATCATTGCATAAACATAGTTCAACAAACTTAAATAGGCTGCTCGTCTGTGGAATGTATTGCCAGCTGATATCCGCAAGGCCCAAACTTTGTCATCCTTCAGAAACCAGGTAAAGTCTCACTATCTGAGTCTTCAATTTCATTTATTTTCATTTTATTTTTTAATCACATATTGTCCTGATTGTTTCATGAATGTGTATATTTATTTTATCAATGTTCAGTTTATTTTTAATTTTTTTTTATCCTTTATCTTTAGTGTTTACTGCACCCTAAATTTTTTGTCATGTATATTTCCTTCCACCCAAAGGTTGGCTGGAAGAAATTGCATTTGCGATAAGCCCGCCTTTGCGCTCATTTTTTGTATTTTATTTTGTCTCTTTTTGTAAATGGTGCAATAAAGTGTTGATCTATCTATCTATCTATCTTAAATAGGAAAGTATATAACAAGTAGCGTGTCTAAAAAGTCCAAGACAAGTATTCTAAAGTACCTGCCATTGTTTAGCAAACATGCATTCACGGAATTTAAACTTCGACCTCAAATAATTGTTCAGAGATTTTTTTCTGTGTGTTTTATAAATAGGTATTTATTTTTTGGCTAAGTTCAGTCTAACATCAATATTCATCTAGATATTATGTATGTATTGTATTAGTTGTATTTCGATGTCAATATCATTTATTTTTATGATCAAAAAAACTTACACAATCCCTTTGATAATCAGAATATGATGCATTTCTCATTTCTGATTTGTCAAAATTCATTGTCTTTTTAGACCCCCTGGGTGTGTGTTAGCCAAGTAAAAGCTTGCAATACTCACCAAAGCTCAATTTCGTCAACGATTTTTCATCAAGTGTCGTATCATAGAAAGTCCCAGCAAGATTCACCAAAACAATCAATACAAACAGACCCAAAATAATCCAGTCTACAACATCCTTCGTATCCACTTTTGTTTCTTTTGTATCACAGTAATAAACATCTGATACCTTTGCTCGTAGGCCATATTTATCGTAAATAGATTGATTCTCACACTTCTCTAGTATTTCGTGAGTATTCTGATTTACGTCTTTGTCTACGACAAAGTCTCGGCAGGTGGTCGTAAGACATACACCTTTATTTTGATATGTGTGATTATAATGCTTCACCGTACTAGATTTGGTATAACTCTGAAATTTAAATAAACAAAGTAGAATAATTGGGATCTACATCTGGCCTAATATGGGAGTAAAAGGTTTTAGTATTTGAGAAAAATCTAAAGAATAGAAAAGAGATATTGCGTCGAAGATAGCATGAACTGGGAAGGGCAAGCGACGGAAAAATATTGGAATCGCGCGTGGAACGGAAGGAGTCCGTGGTGCTCTATGTGCTGAGCTGACCCCACTTGAGTGGGAAAATGGAAAATAATTAAGAAGATCAAGTAAGTCCAATTTTTCTTGGATATGGATTCAAGTGGTTATACTGCACACACGACAGAACCAGAGAGAGTTTTTCACCCTGTGTCCGACACCGCAAACCGAACCGCCATAATCGCGAGACCGTAGCTTTAGGACAATGATGAATAAACTTACTTTCATCATATTCATCAGCTGGTTGTCAGGCTCCGCGAACAGCTCCGTCCTGATGACGCAGTACGTGCCGTTGTACAGCAGACAGCGGTGGTAATCGTCCAGCGCAAATAGCGGAGGCATCTGTTCGTACACCTCATCTATAAGCAAGAATAGATAATTCTCAAATCTTGGATCCTTGGATTTCACATAGTGATATTTATTCAGACCTCGAAATATTGCGGCTTCTTTTATTTGACAGACTTGAGGACTACTCTTTCGTAAGATTTATCACGGTATACTCGTACAATAACCATAACACTCCAAATCTTAACTTATCCATTGGCAAAATGAAATTATGTTGTAGCTCTATAAAAGTTGAGTTTTAAATAAAAAAAAGTAGCCTATACCAAATTTCATAACTTGTCTAGCGATTTAGCCGTGAAAATGTAACAAACAGACTTTCGCATTTATAATATTAGCACTTATGTTCTTGTTCATTTAGTTGGTAAATTAAGGAGGAAACAATGAATCATCCATGAAATCCTACACATCAGCTGATTTACAAATTGAGCAACTAAGTAGGTTGTCTCAGTAAGATACAGTCCCGCTTTACTTGACCACTTTATCACCACCTTTCCTACACAAACACACGTTTACATTAATATTAAAAGCATTTAACAAAACGTACTCCATTTTGGAAAATTGTATAATGATCTTGAGGACTGCCATGGTGTAGTGGTGAGCACCACGGGTTAAGTGTACACTTCAGACCACCGGCAATACCCCAGAGCACACATATTTTACTAATTTTCACCAAGATTTGTGTTGTGATCTCAGTTTGGTCATTCCTGCTGCTTCTGCGCCTGGGCCTTTCCCCCTCCCCTTAGATCCAGAGCTGCTGCCATGAGTTTTGCTCGTTTTTGTGTCCATCGGCCCCTCGACGCAAGCATAGTACTAAATTAGTACAGGCCGTTGAATAACCACTCAAAACTCACTCACCATCCAAATCGAAAGCATAACACTTCACAAACAAAACAAAAAAAAATATTCCGAGTTTCAACATTTTTAGGGTCAGGTCGTCATTTAAAAACAACAAAAAGAAACTATTTGCATTGTCGACTACAACATCCTGCATATATATATACAACAGGTGATGTTGTTTTGTTTTGACAAGTCAGAGCATCTCAAAAATTGAGGGTTCATTATGGTTTTTTTACTCAATTTCATGAAAGTTCATGAAACTAAACTTGGGATGTCAGGGTATACTTGACATCCTAGCGCAAACTTATGAACGTGGAAACTTGACATTTTTGAATTTAAATAAGGGGTGGACTTTGGAAATTTATTTATATATTTCCTCATTTTTGATTTAACCATTACACTTGTAATAAGTCGAAAATCTGTGCAATCATTAAGAAAAAATGTATTTTATTAGAAACTAGCTTTTGCCCGCGGCTTCGCCCGCGTGAATTGTCCACGGGATCAATGCTTTTTCCCGGGATGAAAGGTACCCTATGTCCTTCTCCGTACTTCTAACTATGTGTATGAAAAATTTCAGGAAGATTGGTTCAGTAGATGAAGCGTGAAGAGGTAACAAACAAACTCACTTTCGCATTTATTAGTTAGGATTGGGTTTAAAAAAATCATCTGTATGCTCCTAAAATAAATGGCCCTTCGTTAACTTAACATGCACTTTATGAACAGTGACACGCGTTTTTTAAATAAGTAGGTAGGTAGTTATCTCAAAACAAAGTTGTGTATATTTTCACATGTTTGGAGTATAAGCAAATAATCGCTTGTCAATTATTAATTATCGCTTACTTTTATTTTCAAAAAATATAATATATCTCAATTTCTCAAATAACTAGCTTTTCGGCATGACCTTTGTTGTTACGAGTAATAAACAAAAAGTAAGTCATTTAAAATCCTACTTATCTATACTAATATTATAAATGCGAAAGTTTGGATGTGAGTTTGTGAGTTTGTGAGGATGTTTGTTACTCAATCACGCAAAATCTACTGGACGGATTTCGATGAAATTTGGTACAGAGGTAGATAATGACCTGAAATAGCACATAGGCTTTTTATCCCGGGAAAAAGCACTGTTCCCGTGGGAAATTCACGCGGGCGAAGCCGCGGGAAAAAGCTAGTAATATTATAAATGCGAAAGTTTGGATGTGAGTTTGTGAGTTTGTGAGGATGTTTGTTACTCAATCACGCAAAATCTACTGGACGGATTTCGATGAAATTTGGTACAGAGGTAGATAATGACCTGGAATAGCACATAGGCTTTTTATCCCGGGAAAAAGCACTGTTCCCGTGGGAAATTCACGCGGGCGAAGCCGCGGGAAAAAGCTAGTAATATTATAAATGCGAAAGTTTGCATGTGAGTTTGTGAGGATGTTTGTTACTCAATCACGCAAAATCTACTGGACAGATTTCGATAAAATTTGGTATACGGGTAGAAAAATACCATGAATAGCACATAGGGTACCTTTTATCCCGAAATTCCCACGGGAGCGAAGCCCCGGGGCCCAGCTAGTATTTTAAAATAAATTGGAAGTATTGTTGGTTAAGACCAAAAAAAAAACATTATTTTTTTTTTTAACTTAATGGTTAAGACACCCGGCTGTGGTGGCAAGGACACAGGTTCAAATCCTACGTGTGCAACGTGAGTTTGCATTTGCATACCAATCTCTCTCATGAAGGTAGATCTTCTTCTTATCGAGTGTGTTATTACTAACACTGGTGTCAGATTTTATTCAAGTCGCCTAAAGGCATCTGACATTACTTTTTTTACGACTACTGCCATCTAGTGCCAGTAACCGTATACACACTAGTTAAATAAACAGTCAGCTAATGTGCAGGTTTCCTCACGATGTATTCCTTCACCGGAAGCAGGTGGTGGTCTATGAGAAAATTACCATACATGAGTCAGACTGGTCTTCAAACTCATGTGACACAGGTCTTAGGATTTGAACCCTACCCGACTTCAGGCGGGTGTTGTGTGTCACACACTCGTTAAGATTATTCTATTCTATTTTCTCTCTCTCTCAGCCTAAAGACGTCCACTGCTGGACAAAGGCCTCCCCCAAGGATTTTATCCGTGGGAGGTTTTGCCGTAATCGCCACGCTTGGCAGGCGGGTTGGCGATCGCAGTGTGATGGCATAGTACGCGGAAAGATGCTGCTGCCCATCCTCCGGTGTTTTTAATCCCTTAGTCGCCTCTTACGACACCCACGGGAAGAGATGGGTTGGTGCTATTCTAGGGCCACACCACAGGCCACTATTCTATTTTATTACTGAATATTTTTTACTGTACTGTGTGTGCTACACAGTACTGTACTATACTGCAGGTCTAAACGGCCATTTTGAGGAACTTATTTTGTGATGAATTTGTATGTGAAATGGATTTGTCAAAGTAGCGCTTTTAGACCTCCTGTAATAAAGCTGACGAGTATGTTAATGGATCTCTACTTGAGTGCAGCCGCACGGCACAGCCAGTTACCTTTTCTATAAGAACAAAGTCATAATTTACCAATCATCACTTAGAACACGCCACTGACTGATGATTTACTTTAAGTTAATTGTATTCTCTCATTAACTAATCAATGTATGCAATTTTTTATGAAACAAATTAAAATGCTAGCTATTGAACGTCACTACACTAAAACTTGAATAATATGGTCCTCCCGCGGCTTCGCCCACGTAAAATTGATTTCCCGTAGGAATCACGCTTATATTTTCTATTTTATGACCGAGAATCGCACCCGGCGAGACTAAATTTTTTTTTCATATTTTCCATATTTTTCGGTTTAGGGAACTGTTTTTGAAATATTGAACACATACGTAATTTTGAAGTCTCTTTAGTCGTATTTCCCCATGACTGAGGGTCGTGGTCATTATATGGAATGAAACACACACAACGACTCTCATGGCAATTTTAATGGAGTGGTTTGCCATTGCCTTCTCCATTTCACACACTAGCTAATAATCATCAACCAGAGTGCAGGTTTCCTCACGATGTTTTCCTTCGCCGGAATTTTGAAGTAACTAACTTTTATGGCGCAGCGACCCTAAAGGAGTCTTGACCTCCGATAATAAGGTTCTCCATTTGGGTCTGTCCTGTGCCATTTCCTGCCAGTCATCAGCGTGCAGCTCGCGCAAGTCTTTCTGGACCTCGTCAGACCATCGGTATCTGGGACGGCCTTTTTTTACTTCACGACTTTCCTCCATCCTCTCTACCTGGCCAAGATAGCGAAGCCTTACTTTTGAAGTGCTGAATTAATAACTTATTAGAATTCAAATTTATCACCCCCTCTCTATAAGTAAGACATATGTTGTAAAGTGACGTCTTTGGAGAAAATGCAGCAGTGGAGTTTGTTGCGCCGCCTCTTCCACTTGCGCTTTGGAGGCGATGGTAACCTTAGCTTTATGTAATTTTATGACGTCAACTAACTAAAAAACAAGAATGTGACGATTTATAATTTTAAGCCTATATATAAATAAAAACAATTGACTTTGACTTTGACTCTTCCCCTCACTCTTCATTCAAGAAATTCATGATAAGAATAAAAGAAAACCTATCTCTGCTATATGAAGTAAGTACATATTTAATTTTTTGACATTGATTTATTTTATTATTGATCAACTTATTTAATTTTTTGACAATATTTTATTTTTACTAAAACCACCCCTCGACGGATGTAGTCAGACTCTGTATAACGACGATGTCTCTTATAAAAAAAGCGCAGTCATGCTTACTAACAACAAAATTTTATTAAAAATTGTTTAACTGTGATACGCAAGATTCTACTTAACCTTTTTGGGTATTTTTCAGACCTTTGAACATGTAACAATGAAAATTTAACATATACGAGTACATAGACTGGTAGCTAACAAGACAAGCTAAGACATGTTTTGATGATATAATATATCTCATCCTAATAATATAATGAATGTGGAAGTTTGGATGTAGAGTTTGTGAGTTTGCATGTTTATTACTCACGGACATGTTTATTACGGACAGATCGGATTTTGATGAAATTTAGTACACTGGTAGAAAATTATCAGAATAGCACGAGGGTACTTTTTATCCAGACTAACCAAAGGAGGGAAGCGCCGGGGTGCAACTAGTATAATAGTATATTATGTTAAAAGTGTGCAAAGTTGGTCATCAAGCACAAGAGGCGATATTGGCGCGCGAGCCGAAGGCGAGCGCGCTAATAAAGCCGAGTTTGCGTAATGACCAAATACACACGTGTGTATCATACGACGTTTTTCAATACACTTGTGAGTAAAAAAAAATCTTGTGGTCCTAACATTTAATTATCGGAAAACGATTGCGCCCTGATTTTGGAGGGAATAAACTATTACTTGCATTAGGTTTCAGGTGGAGTTAAATTTACATATTCTTCCATACTAGTCTACATTTATAAATCGGAAATGTATCTAACAAACACAACCTAATATACAGGATGTTTTTTAAATCATTGGCATCCTTTCTACTGGTGAAAGTACTCATGAACATGAGCAACTTTTTGTATGGGACCGACTCAATCCGATGGAAAAAAAAATCAGCTGTTCCATACATTTCGGGTGAGTAGGTATTGGAAAATAGTATGGAACAGCTGTTTTTTTTTCCATCGGATTGAGTCGGTCCCATACAAAAAGTTGCTCATGTTCATGAGTACTTTCACCAGTAGAAAGGATGCCAATGATTTAAAAAACACCCTGTATAGTCTTGTTTTTATTCGCGCGCCGCGCGCTGAAGATAGTTATATCGCCAAACAGCCAATGCTTGGCTGTATAAAAATCATTATCTTTGCTTATTTAAAAACTGTTGTTATTTTCTCTTTTTGATCTTATTTGTATTACTAGCTGTTGCCCGCGGCTTCGCCCGCGTGGGTTCGCTTAGATGAAAAGTCTTTTTGTGTTCCAAACAGTTTCAAAAATGCTCATCAGGTTGAACGATTTTTGCTAAGGCGCCATTTCCATATATGTTATAGTGTAGCTGGTCTCTTGCAGTTCTTCATCAGATGTTCCAGATCTTCAATTCTTATACGTCAGCAGAAAATGCTCATCAGGTTGAACGACTTTTGTTAAGGCACCATTTCCATATTTCTTATGGTTTAGCTGTTCTGTTATGGTTCTTCATCAGGTGTTCCAGTTTTCAAAATCAATTACAGCCTATATGTTGCCCAGGCTTAATAGCTATACAACAAAAAAAGTTTCATTCAAATCCGTCCAGTAGTTTTTGCGTGAAACGCGTACATATACATACAGACAGACAGACAGACAAGAAATTCCAAAAAAGTTTTTTGCTTTCTATTGTTCTTTTTAAGTGTCCCTCTATCCATTTTAGTCAAAAATACTAAATGTACAGACAAAATATTTTTACTGTTTTATTATTTACTAGCTGACGCCCGCGGCTTCGCCCGCGTGAGTTTCGCTTAGATGAAAAGTATTTTTGTGTTCCAAACAGTTTCAGATGTTTTGGATCTTCGATTTTTATATGTCTACAGAAAATGCTCATCAGATTAATCAAGTTTTACTAAAGCGCCATTTCCATATGTTATAGTGTAGCTGGTCTCTTGGAGTTATTCATCAGATGTTCCAGATCTTCAATTTTTATACGTCAGCAGAAAATGCTCATCAGGTTGAACGATTTTTGTTAAGGCGCCATTTCCATATATGTTATAGTGTAGCTGGTCTCTTGCAGTTATTCATCAGATGTTCCAGATCTTCAATTTTTATACGTCAGCAGAAAATGCTCATCAGGTTGAACGACTTTTGTTAAGGCACCATTTCCATATTTCTTTTGTTACTACTGTTTTATTATATGTATAGATATGTATTGATTATATGTATAGATGAGGCTAAATTAAAAAATAAATTTGTGGAATTCATAACACGTATTAGTTTTCTATCTTTTGTATAGTGCATGCAAGAAAAGTAAGGTAATTTTTATTACTAAACACCTCCATAATATATTCGTAATACATTCGTATATGGCATTGTGTGCCTAAATTCGATGTTATAAGACCCACTTTACGAGCAAGTGTATTGATAAATATAATAAACAACAAGGTACTTATTTTTCAAAAATTACCAGACTAGCGATATCATGTTTTCAGAACATGTACATATGTACATGTTTGTTTATTCCGCCATAAATAATTCATCAACAGATATATGTCTTGCATTACCTATACCGGGTAGCATTATATTTGTATACGCCATAAACAGCGGCTTAGAAAATAAAATTAAGACCAATATAATCGTGTGAGGTATCAAAATAAAGGACTTTGAAAGGCGATTACAAAAATATATACTAACCTATTAAAGTACCATTTAAATCCACCTTTAATATGCTCATCTGTTTAGGCTCAAACACATACATACGCACCAATGTAAATCGTAGGTTACACCAAGAAGGGGTTAAAAAAAACAATATACAGAAGTGTAATGAAAAACCTATTTTATTTCATTTTAAGTTTTATTTTATTATACAGGGTGTTTTTTAAATCATTGGCATCCTTTCTACTGGTGAAAGTACTCATGAACATGAGCAACTTTTTGTATGGGACCGACTCAATCCGATGGAAAAAAAATCTGCTGTTACATACTATTTTCCAAAACCTACTCACCCGAAATGTATGGAACAGCTGATTTTTTTTTTCCATCGGATTGAGTCGGTCCCATACAAAAAGTTACTCATGTTCATGAGTACTTTCATCAGTAGAAAGGATGCCAATGATTTAAAAAACACCCTGTATATTTAGGAAACCGTGTTTTGTCACTTATATTTAAATACATCGACTTCACTTACAGTCTATTTTTTTATCAAATAAAACCTAAAGTACCTAATTAAAATTTAAAGTCAGGTGTAAACAAAATTAAAACCTACTAAATAAAGAATTCCGGTCGGATACCTCGTACCCGTACCTGATACCCTGGCTGAGTTAATAGGTATGTTCTATTCCGGTCCGATCCACCCTAAAGAGCAAGTAATGGGATCAGACGGGAATTGTTGAGTTTACATTGTAGATAAGACTAGAATTTCAAATTTAATAAAAACCAGCAGGTTATCAGATCAAGGGAAAAAATAAAAAAATGTCACTTTTTAATCACTCTTCTTAATATCGTTACTTTCCCGCACGCTGTCTTCGAGTAATTTCTTTCTTCCTTCATCTAAATCTTTATCTTTATAATTTTGCTCCAAGTTTGTCTTATTTTTGGCCACGCGAGGTTTAGCAGGGCTCATCAGGATGTTGATGAAAGGAGTCGCCGGCGCTTCAACCATCAGGAATAATGGCAAAGACAACATGTATGATATTGCTACTACTCCCAGTTGATACATCATCTGTCAAATAAAATAATTAGATATTTATTAATTTACTAGGGGCGGAAATTTACCTGAAATTCCCCGGACGTCGCTTCCGTGGGAATTTCAGGATAAAATAGGTGTACTATTCAATGTTATATTCTACTCTTGTACAGACAGATGCATAGAAACCAGACCCTCCTATCTCAACAAATCCTATCAGAGGGGGATCAGGTTTCTTTACAACTGACGGTACCATACCTATTTCATCGAAATCCATGCTTTAGATTTATATGAGTGATGGATAAGACAAAATACGCACCATGTTCAAATAGGAAAAGTGCTCAAGATGCATTTTGCCGCCGGCTATGATGGGGACGAAGTTCATGTGGACGATGTACACGGAGTAGGTCAACCGACCCAGAACCACGAACCCGTGCCATTCCATGAACCTCTGGGTGACTCCTGGAATAAATTGAGAATTATCAGAAAGATTAATTAAGATGAGTGACCTGACGAAGGAAATCGCATGAAAACACTAGATGCAGACTGCTTCTAACCGGCCATTTTGTAAATCCATGTATCCAAAAATTGACTTTCTGCAGTTAAAATAATGAGATGAGTAGCGACACTAGTATGTGTGTAGTACATCACTGTATCAAGTGTCTTGGTTCGAAGGCTTTTAAAGAAGTTAAGGTGAAAGTAGAAAATAAGATTTAGAGCCAAAAATATGTGGATGGATTGTGTCAAAGAAAGAATATATAAGAATCATATTCTATCAATCAATCTTAAAAACTATAAGCTATTTTATTTGATCATGATAACTTTACTGGACTTGTGAGGGATAGTAAGAATATTTTTAAAGCGACCTAGTGCATATGGATACTATAAAATACACATGCCAAACTTGGAACGCCTATCTGCGAATCAAAAAGCAAAACAATACTTACGGTCAAAGGTCATAGCTAATCCGACAATCAGGAAAGCAGTGAGCAGTCCGAATATGAATTTATGGGTGCTGTTGAAGAGAACCCTGATCCACAGAGGCGTGCGATGGTCTTCCTCGTAGAACAGGCTGCCGACGTTGAAGCAGAGCACCATTACTGGGATACACAGCCGGAACAGGTAGCAGTACACCTGGTACGTTAAGAGTTTATTATGGATGGGAGAGTGTTAGCATACTGTATCATCAATTCAGCACTTTTTTACCTACTGCTGATCATAGGCCGCTCTTCATTTACGCCATCCTTATAGATAAGGAATCCTATGCTTTTCTGATCGTACGACCTGCATACGGTTCATGTATATATTTTTTCATTACAAGATATCAAGTGAAAACTACTGGATCATACAGATTTTCGGAAGATCGAAAGTATGCATCGTCATATCATTAACTCACTTATTGAATGTGCTTCTAAGTCAATCAACACGTCTCCGTGATATCATAATTATCCGAGCACCCATGCTTAGGTAAATAGAAAGGATTGTTATATTCTTCCATAGTACTATGGTACAGCACATTAATAAATTCAAAATCATTGCAAATTCTCTGTTATTCCTGAGGCATACAGGCTACTTACTGGTCCTTCAAAGACGACTCCATTGTTATGCCACTCACGCAATTTGTATGCTACAATTGTGCCAAGAATGAAGCAGGATAGACTGTTGTGACCCAATACGTAGGAACCGCCGAAGTTTGGATCGTCAAGTTTCCGCAAGAATCTGTAAATTATTGCACATTTATCAACTGCCTTTTATCCTGGCTTCTGAACTACAGAGTCCCAGGTTCAATCCAATTCAATTCAGGACTTACCGGGGATGATAAAGATGAGTTTGAAGGAATTTAAAACTCATGAACAGGTTTCGATGAAATTTAGTGTACGGGTAAAACGAAACCAGGATAACACTTAGTACTATTATTCAGAAATTCCCATGGTAGTGAAGCTTGTAAAAAATAAATAAACAGTAGTTCCACCCCATTTTCAGCAGTCATCGTGGTAAAGAAGAATAAAATGGCACAATCAATAAGTTTTATAGAAGAAGAGAAGAAAACTTACTCTGGATTCTTCAAAAGCAAAGCGTCCATGTCCTGGAAGTAGACGTGAAGAGCCGGGGGAATGAATGAGATCAGCAGCAGAGTGTACAGGACATTCAGCCGATCGTAATTCTTCGTAAGTAAGAATATGGCGAGGCAGGTCATAAACAGCTGGGTATCTGCTGCAATATGCCTGAAAAAATAAATGTTGAATGAATAACATATGCAGATTTCCAAGGTTCTGAAATCTGTTCCATGACCGACAAGATGTGTTCCCACAGAAACGTTCAGACTCCATCATCAGATCTTCTCTGATACTCGTATTTGGCAGCGGTTCTGGATGTGTTGTGATCATTTCCGTGTTTGTGTCAATCGGATTTTGTATCCCCGATATCATTAAGTGCTTAGTGTGGGAGCTGTTGACTCAACAAGGTAATAAAAACATTGTTGGTAGAGTGTTCACTTAATTATTCATTAAAATCATCGATTTGAAAACTTTGTAATAACTTACAAAGGATAAAGAACTTATTTATGAGAACTGTTGTATAATGTGAATTGCAATAAATGTTTTGAATAGAATTGATACACCAGCCTCACCATCGACTAAAGATAGTATGTAAGACATCATAAAATCCTAAGCCTCACCAGGTCTGAATAGCGCAGTACTGGTTCTCCTGCACGTAGTTGTTAATGAAGAGGAGATGCGTCCACCACCAGCGGCCGCAGTCGTTGACGATCGGCGTCACGTGTCGGTTCCACAGCGGACCAGAGCCCAGGAACCGCATCCAAGTTGCTGTGAAGGCTAACATCACGGCTAGAGATGGGGCTAGTCTGAAATGAGAATTGTTAAGAAGTTGTTACGAAGATAATAATAATCTGTGTCCATAGGATGAATCTTATTTTTTTTTTTAATAAATATTTATTTACTTTACTAATATTATAAATGCAAATGCCTGTTACTTTTTCATGGGCCTGAATCGATTTTAATGAATTTGACAAGAGGTCAAATAAAAACAATCCTCAAAACATTGAAATCTGGGTTGAAAGTTTTATGTAAAACATACAAGAACACATTACGCAAGTAAATCTGATAAGTTTACCTAAAGGGCCATGATTTTCAGACATGTTATGATCTTAACAATGACGGGAGTGCAATGTAACATTAAATGCTATATCTCTCAAAAAGGTAACCAGTAAAACGGGATCAACTCCTTAGCAAGTTCAGGCAAGTAAAAATTAAAATTTACCTGATAAATCGGTTTTTGAAGGTCCTCGCCATCATCTTCCAGCCTGACTCGTCTGAGTCCAGATTCAGGCCAGACATCATCAGGAAGCCAGAGATCACGAAGAATATTTGCACGACGATCATACCGTTGTATATAACTTGCCATTGTGGCTGGTTGAATGACTGGAAACATTACAGAACTTACAGAATTTAATATGTTTGATAAGATGTATCTGTCGCAGCCAACTGGCTTATTAAATGGCGGCATTCATTCACCATTAATCGAACTCCGTCCAGTAGATTTTGCGTGATTGAGTAAGATACATGGATCTAAACTTACAAATTCTCAAACTCATATCCAAACTTTCGCTTATAATCTACACATTTTATAAAGTAGACATTTAGTCCGCGGACAAGATTCAGTATGGGCAAAATGACCGTTGGAAGTAGGATTAGTTTGTCCAGTTTTGGCCGGGATCTCTTTTCATAAATCTCTACCTATTTTTATGAGTTAGGGTCAAAATCTGACAGCAGTGTTAGAAATAACATCTGGAAAAGAAGAGAAAGTTGTACAGCTAGGGTTTTCAAAATAACATACCCGTTCAAAGTCGTGAGGATTATCGGTGAAGCCCATTGTGTAGATCCAGTTTACATGGCCCAGGACCATCATGAATGAGGCACTGACGCTGGAACAAGTAAAGAACATTATAAGTAAAATCAAATTCTCATTAATTCATAATTTTAGATTCCCTCGTAATTATCTAATCTATATATATGTTACTGTAAAAGCTCGAAATACGGTAAATCCTAAGATTTTTGAGTAAAACCTAAGATTTACCAACTCTTAATGGTAAAAGCCCGAACAGTTTTGCGATTCGCACTTTTACCACCATTCGCTTGGTAACTCTCAGGATTTACATTAAGGGCACGGTAAATGACTGATAGATAAGATTTAGGTCATTTTTTTATGACCGCTCGGAAAGACTGAGGGCGGAAAAGAAGGTAGGTTCAGGTTATTTTTTTTATGACCACCCGGAAAGACTTGAGGGAAGAATTACTCTTTGTTTTATTCCCAAAACCAACATTTACCAGCCGTCAGTGGTAAAACCTAGCATGTACAAAATTCTATTTGTAAAAGCCCGAAAAAATCGTCCCATTTTTATAAATGCTTACATTTATCAACTTATGTCGGTAAATCCTAAGACTTACTCCTAAATCTTAGAATTTACCGTAGTTCGAGCTTTTACAGTAACATATATTTTTTACAGTTTAATGTGAATAAGTAGAAGAAATAGCAGACATTAACAGTATAAAGAGGTCCGAAAATGGAGCCTTGAGACAAAGAGAAGACCTTCTTAGAAGAGAAATAGAAGAAGTGGTGGAAATACGAGTACTATCACCTCATTTTTTTAAAGTTGTTTCTTGTGGGTAACAGGTAGCAAGCTGAATCACATTTTTTCCGAAGAAAGACTAATTCTGGGCTATAGTAGGTATTTTTTAACCCATCGTCAAAATTCATTTAAAAATTTAGAAGCTCTGAAATGGGTGTACCTACGGATCAATGACCTTGCAAATTACTTTGAATCCAGAAATTCCCACGGGGGCGGGGCCTTGGAGCGCAGCTATAATAGATTAGCTTACCGAACAAAACTGATTCCATCAAAATTTGGTGCGTTTGGAAATTTCTTGTTCTCTTTTATTAAATAATTCCAGTTCTTTCTAATGGAGAAGCACAATAACAGTTCCTCGCCTGAAAATGGCAATTAACAAGTTTTAAACTTTCAGTTTTCATCCCTTGTATTAATTGAAAAATGAAATATTACATTTTGTTATATTGTTAATTATGTTTTGCTCTATGACTTTCGTAATTTGATAGTGATGCGGTTCTCACTATCATTAAGAAATATTCTTCCGTGCGAAGCTGTGACGGATCGCCAGTTAAATTATATTTTTTTTTCCTAGCCATTTGTGTCCCACTGCTGGGCAAATGTATAAATTATACTTAAATGAAATAAATAATGTCACCTTTACTGAGCGTGTCCCTAGCCTCGTTGTCCAATTGGAAGTCGTAGATGGTTGCGAAGATGTTCACTAAAACAATCAGCAAGAAGATTGCTAGAACTGACCAGTCTACAAGATTTGCCTTTTCTTTCTCTTTTTCGTTAGGCTGAAAATTTAAAGTTGTCAAGAATTGTTTGCTGTTTTGTGTCGATGAATGTGAATCGACTTTCGTATGATAAAAATATGTTTTTTATATAACGAAGTGGGCCAATTTACATACAGTCCGCCTGAAGGAAAGCTGTTACCGTAGTCTATGGACGCTTGTAATACGAATGTTATGCCTAGCCCACTTTGGGGCCAAGGGTCTTTTGCCACTGACCCTGTTGGCTGCTAGCTCCCAGCAGAAAAAGAAGAGAGATGATCTGAATGTTATACATTCAGATTACTGTTAGTCCTAGTATAATGTGTGTAGTGAATGTATAACATTCAGATTACTGTTAGTCCTAGTCATGTCAGCGACTTGAGAAAATCTGACACTAGTGCCAATCTGTTGGTCTCGAAAAGCAAGAATGAATATTGCGATCAATATTCGTACGGAAACTATTTGATGAATCTAAACTCACAATTATTTTGATTTTAATCAGCAGGACACATATATTAAGTTCCTTGAATTGTCACATAATTCAGTTATATTTATTGTGTAGACGAATTTATAAATTTACCTTATCACAGTAATACACATCCGAGACCCTGGCTTCTAACCCGTACTCATCAAAAATGGTTTTATTCTGACATTTCTCCAATATTTCGTGTAGATCCGACGGTGACTCCAGACTCCTGCTGCCTATAAAGTTCTTACAGGTAGTGGGAACACAGACTCCTTTCTCCAGATACGTGTGGTTGTAATGCATTATGTGACTCGACAACGTGTAATTCTGAAATAGAAACATGCACAATGACGTTAACAAATAAATACAGACAAACATTGAGACAAACGTAATAATAAAAACCCAGACCTTTTGTGTAGTAGCTTCATTTAAAACTTATTTCTATGTTTGTACAGTCAGTTGCAGAGAAACATGACCTATCTTACCGAATCCTATCTTAAAAAAGTATATTTGGCATGGCACCGATTATTTATAATAAGTTACCGGACAGTTTTAAAGATTTGAATATAAGGGCTAAAATTTGACAGAGAAATGTTATTACACAATTCCGAAATGACAATACATGATCTTATTTTTTTTATCTTTAATAAATATAATTTTATGCTATTACTATCAAGTAAGTAAGTATTAAGTAGATTATTATGTTTAAGACTAACAATGACTTAGATAATTGTACGTCCAAATAGGGCAGGACACGGCTGTACGACTTTATTGTAAGACCTTTTTTACCTGTGATCCACAATAAAGATTATTTGATTTGATCAGAGATGTCAAGGTTTCTCTGCAGCTGACTGTTAGTACATAAGAATAAGAAATATAAAATGGTAAATACCTATATAAAATTGAAATAGAAAAAAATGTATCTCAAGAGTCCTAAGATATTTTTTTTTCTATTTCTTCAACTTTATATTTTGCATGTATCTCAAGAGTCCTAAGATATTTTTTTTTCTATTTCTTCAACTTTATATTTTGCTTTTCAAGTCCTGAGTAATGACTTTCGATAAAAGCAAATATAATTAAATGTTGGCTGGAAAAGATGATCAATATAAGCCCGTCTTTGCTCTACATTTTTATAAAAGGTTACTTTGGTTATTTGTAACTTCAAATTAAATTAAAACTATATTCAAATTTTAAATCAATTAATTTTAAACCTTCACATGCACTTTTTCAAGTCAAATTTTAAATTATTTTATATAATGATACTCAAAGCTACAAACTACTAGCATCTCGGAACGACCACTGCTGTGAAGAAATGCCGAAAAAAACTTATACTATTGGTCCTTAACTAATTACCTACTATTCTACTTACTTTCAATAAGTTCATCAGGTCATTAGATGGGTCGGCAAAAAGCTCGACTTTGACCAAACAGTAGGTGCCGTTGTACAGATGACACCTGTAGTAGTCGTCCAACGAAAACAGAGGAGGCATTTTATCATATTGGACGTCTGGAAATACAAAAAAAATTGGGATGTAAAATTTTTCCTAGCTATTTGTGTTCCACTGCTGGGCAAAAGCCTCCCCTAACTTCCTCCACGTATCTCTATCTTTTGGTCTTTTCCTTCCATTACACCAGAATCTATGACAAACATACACTCCCATTAGGTACTTTTCATGTGTAATGCATGAGTTCGTAGTTTCGAAACTTGATGAAAATAACACATACAACAAAAATATCAGTATTATTATGAGAAAAACTACAATATTTACATATTACTTACAAGCTGCGCCCCGCAGCTTCACTCGTGTGGAAATTTTGGAAAGCTGAAGCCTAGCATAATCAACATATGATAAGAAACAATACCTATTATGGAAAAGCTCTTCTTATATAACAGGGAAAATTATTGTAAAATGAGTTTCTTTTAGAGTTTCATAATCGGTGTACATTGGAAATGCTAGGAGTTGGCAGCTTGGAGAAATTCTATAAAGTAAATTTAAAAAATATATAGTTGTCAACGAATCCATGGCAAATGGCATAAATATTTATTTTTATTTTTTATAATTTTCTGTAAATAAGTACCAATCAATCAATTACTTTGCTGAGATACACTATTTATTAGTTCTTGGGATCTGGACCCACATCATGGGGTGGTATATGATCATAATCAAATTGATCAAACATCCCTAAATAACTACTGATCTTTATCACGATTATTAAATGTATACTCAATTTTTTTTAGGAAAAATACGGGAAATGTCTAAGTTTTTCTCATATGTCTCTTGCATATATTATAAATTGTTATAAAACATCCACTTAAGTCACGAATTAATTTTAGAAATCTTACTTTTTTGAAAACATGGTGAACGAAAAATTTTCTTACTTCAATTAAATACCATAATATATAGAAATTTACATTTTAAGGATATTATGAGTATGCCGAAATATGACCAAACTATCATTGCATCAATTTGTAAAGAACTATCAAAGGATTTCCTTTCATTTATATTTTTAAATTGAGGGTACATTTAATACTTTTTTTTTTATTTTTTTAACGTTCAGTCGCTTTATCTGGGTTCACACTAATAGTTTTCAAACAAACTAATACATATAATCAAATGGAAAATGATAAAAAACCATGGGAAATTATAAAGCCTCCGAAAAAATCTGTGGTGAGGTTGACTGTAATAGTTACTTTGCGAAAGTTGTATGTGAGTTTGTGAGTATGTTTATTACTATATCAAGCAAAATCTAAATAGGTACTGGACGGATTTCGATTACATTTGGTGAACCTACACGAGTAGAAAATACCAGGAATAGCATGTAGGGTAGGTACTTTTTATAACATTCATTAATTTAAATAATGATTTATAAGTGCGAAAGTTTCTATATGTGTCATCTTTTACTATGTGCATTGAGGATGTTTGTTACTCAATCACGCAAAATCTACTGGACGGATTTCGATGAAATTTGGTACAGAGGTAGATAATGACCTGGAATAGCACATAGGCTACTTTTTATCCCGGGAAAAAGCACTGTTCCCGTGGGAAATTCACGCGGCGAAGCCGCGGGCAAAAGCTAGTGATTTATAATATTTGTATCTCCTCAAAATTGGATTGTCATATGCAAAAATCTGAGACATGTAACAAGTCCACCATTTGCTTGCTTGTAAGGAAACCTGCACTAGTTCATCCTTTATCAGCTGTGCGTGAAATGGAGAAGGCTTCCTTGGCAATACCATTCCATTGACATTGTTAAGTCAAAGCGTCTATGTCATTGACGACGACAAAACATAGTTTTTAAATTTAAAAACCTATGTTCAATGAAAAATAGATACCTACCTATAGAAGAACTACAAAAATATTTTTACAAATTGTTGTCTAGCTATCAAATTTGGAAAAACAATAAATACCGTAGCAACACCATATGATCCAGAAATACTTATGATTTTCCCACGGGAATCTCAAAATTCCCGCTGTAATGAAGATAAACTCGATTGACGATTCCGAAATTCCCACGGGATCGGAGCAAGGTTTACTCACCATCTATATCAAAACCAGAACACTTATAAACCAAAATTAACAATAAATATAACAACTTCATCATTTTTTCTTTTTTTATTAGCACACACTGAATAACTTAACAGATACTTGCCAACTAAGCTTTGGCATAAAATCGCTGCATTAAATAGTTTTTGAATAGCAAAATATTTTTTGAATAGCAGAAATAATAATTGGTCAAGTGCGTGTCGGGCCACGTGCAATGTAGGGTTCTGAATGTGCCTACCAGTAGCGGCTTTAGGGGGCGCGTTTGGGCGACGGCCCAGGGCGCCGGACGTCAAGGGGCGCCGAAGGGTCCAGTGTCGCCATCCAGTGAGGGCGGCGCAGGCGCCCCGGCGCACAGGCGTCCAGTGAGGGGCGCCCCAGGCGCCCCCTTGTTGTCGGTGAGGGGCGAGAAGAAGGAGAGGCGCCCTAAAGGGTCGTCCCAAAGAGGCGCCTCAAAGGGTCGTCATAGCGGCGGCCGCAGGCGCCTTTTTATTCATTTCATGCTAGCTTTTGGGCGCGGCTCGCTCGCGTGCTTTTTCCCGGGATGATAAGAACCCTATGGGAGGTCTCAGTACTTCCAACTATGTGTATACGAAAGATGGATGATTGGTTCAGTAGATAAAGCGTGAAGAGGCAACAAACAAACTAATCAATTCACTTTTGCATTTATAATATTAATTAGGATTATTTTGAGTTGGCACAAATTGGTCGTAAGAGAAATCCAAAAGCGCTTACGCTTAGGCCATTTGTGAAAACTCCGCCATTTTCAAAAATAATTAAAAAAAATCCTTTGAAAATGATTCTTATATGTTTATTGAACCTGCTCTTAAAATTTCGCGGGAATCGGTTGTGAAATGCGACGTCTAGAGGAGAACACAAAATCAAAGCATATTCTAGGCAAAGCTCAATTACTTTATATCCTCTACATTACGCCTGTGAAATTTTCCACACGCGTACACGTATCGAAGTTCAGACACTTTCATTTTTTCAAAAAGGTTAGGCTACAGGGAAAACCCTTAAAAATATCGAACGCCAAAATAAAAAATTCGGATTTTTTTTTTTTTTTCACGATTTTGCACTTTTTTCGTTTTTGACTTTCTCGAATAATTCTTTTTGCACCTTATAGCTCTCGTTAGTCCAGTGCTAAGTGATAAAAACTTGTGTTAAAGGTACTTCATTCTTATAAATCTTAAATAAAATATTTAAAAAAAAAATTAAAACTCTCAATGTGCTCGATAGTCGTCTGAGGCACGAAATTTTATAATATATTTTTACCCTTTGCCTTTTTTCGTATGGGTTTGAATAGTATTTGGGGGCGCCATAGAAATCTCGCCCAGGGCGCTGGTAGTGCTAAAGCCGGCTCTGGTGCCTACCCTGTACAAATGTGAACACATAAACTTATATTTACTCCCAGTTATAACTAATGACTATAACCTAAGTGTACCTATATGCTTAGGTTACATCATACATCATATTCAATGAAAATTGTTCCTACCAATTTTGTACTAAAATCGATTTTGTAAGTTTATCGCATATTACTTCGGGATCGTGTGTAGTATACAGACGAGCAACTGTGAAATTTACCTTTAAAATTAATTAATTAATTATATTCGCTACATATTATAATTTTTTCAACGTGTCCACATACCACCATTTGCACTTCAAAGATAAATATTTCTTAAACGGATTCCTAAATAAAAAAAATAATCTTCCCATCCTCATAATATTTTTTAAAGACCAACAAATGAAACTCCACACAATAGTATAATTGAAAAAAAAAAAATTTTCGGGATTTTATTTTACATTTCGCTATAACAGCTTTTTAGTCCCTACTTGTAGTCTCCGAGCTAAGCCACGGACAGACAGACTTATATGATGAAACTATAAGGGTACGAAACTTTATTTACTTCGGAACCCTAAACATACTATTTTGTGAACATGTAGTTATGAGATACCTACACATGGATAGTTTAAAGGTAATGTTGACTTACCTACCTCAATACCTTTAGTAACAGCCTCATAACTTACAAATCAATGTCATGTTACTAATAATTTAAAAAATGGTGTTTCCGTGTAATCTGCTCAGCACTGTACTAATCATTATTTCGTGTTGAACGATTTTTGCTCAGGCGCCATTTCCATATATGTTATAGTGTAGTGGTTCTTCATCAGATGTTCCAGATCTTCAATTTTTATACGTCAGCAGAAAATGCTCATTAGGTTGAACGACTTTTGTTAAGGCACCATTTCCATATTTCTTATAGTTTAGCTGTTCTGTTAAGGTTCTTCATCAGGTGTTCCAGTTTACAAAATCAATTATAGCCTAAATGTTGCCCAGGCTTAATAGCTATACAACAAAAAGAGTTTCATTCAAATCGGTTCAGAACTTTCGGAGGTTAGCGTGATCATACATACTGACAGACAGACAAAAAAATAAAAAAAATGTTTTTGCTTCTATTATTCTTTTTTAAATGTCCCTCTATCCATTTCAGTCAAAAATACTAAATGTACAAAATATTTTTACTGTTTTATTATACAGAGTGTCCCAGAAGTCGACGTCAAGCCGTAATCATGTGATACGCCTTATCATAATAGTTATCTGAAAAATATAAACAAAATAATTAAGTCGTGTATTTTAGAAATTATTTGCATTTTTGTTAATTGGAAAAAATGAACAACCTGTGATGATTTTTGACCTCCTGTTCCTACAAATCTTCTTTTTTTTCCAATTTTATCTTTCTTATGTTAACCTTGATTGTTAACCTATTATTCTTTGCTTCTGCAACCAATTCTAAGCCAACTGCTCCAGTTTGGTAAAGGATTTCACTTTTTTCCGAACCTAGAATTCAAAATTAATACTTTACCCAACTTTAACTGAATGTACTGAAAAAATGTACTACGTTAGTTTGGCAAGTAACTTCAAAAGATGGTGCATTTAATACGGATTCTAAAGTGGTATAACACTTACTTCATTATTTCTTAGATTGGAAGTGGGGATTACTGGTATGAAAACTATCGCATAATTTGTACAAGACCAGAAAAACAGGGTTCAAGTGGTACAGCAATAATTCTAAATAAAAAATGGGAGAACATATAGAGAACACAATACACCATAGTGACAGAATAACAGCCATTAGAATAAAATCTAAACAAGGTAGTTTTGTAATTATACAAGTATACATGCCAACTAGCAAATACCCAGATGAAGACATTGAAAATATGTACGACCAAATAGACTTAATTATTGACACTTTAAATGAAAAGGAAAATCTGATTGTGATGGGTGACTTCAATGCTGTAATAGGGGAAGGGAAAGTAAAAGACGTAGCAGAAAAATTTGGTCTGGGGAAACAAAACGAGAGGGGTAAGATGCTCATTAGATTTTGTGAGGAACATGATTTGATAGCCATTAATACAACATTCAAATAACCCAAAAGGAGACTGTACACATGGATGATGCCGGGAGATATAGGAAGATATCAAATAGACTACATCTTAGTAAAAAATAATTACAGAAAATTTGTAACAAGTTGCAAAACATTCCCAGGTGCCGATTTAGCCAGCGATCATAATCTTTTACTAAGTGTACATAACTATTAAATACCTAAAAGAATAAAGAAACGCAAGCCAAAACAGATGGATCTCAATAGACTTAAAGATGTGAAGAGTGACATAAGTGTGCAATATAGTAATAAGCTAGGTGATAAGCTAAAACCATATAAAAATAGTTCAGAAAATAATTTAAGTATAGACATAGATAAGGAATGGGGTAATATTAAAGATATCATCATTTCAAGTGGAAATGAATAAAAAAAAATAAAAAAAAAAAAAGTAAAAATCTTATTTATTTTCTCCAAAACACTTAACATAAATATTAGAGACAATTGAGATAAATTATCGCAGCATGCTGGAGACTGGCGCCTGAAGAAGGCTGGGCCTGTATCACAGTGCACCAGGGCTCTCACATCTGGATGAAGTTGTGGTATTAGTACACTTTGTTAAGTTTGGATGTATACAAAATAAGAACAAATGAACTTAACACTATTCATAGTATGAATTAACAAAGAGAAAAAATAAAAACAAAATAAACAAAAAATCTTAATAGTAAAGGAGTATTGTGTTACAGCTAAAAAGCAAAATGTGTAAGTTTAGGAAATTAGTAATTTTATCAGTCATATCAAAGGGAGCAGTAGTTTTTCGGTGTCGTCATAGTCAAGAGATTGCAAGAATTGTGAAACTGTTCGTTTACAACAATAGTTAGAGAGAGATAGGATACGGAGAAAAGGGTGCAGTCTGTTGTATAAGAAGGGACCAATGAAGCAGAAAAAGCGATGAGAGAAGTGTGTAGAAAAGAGGGAAGAAGAAGCGACAGGACGATTTCGTCTATGCAAATCCGGGTTGTAGGGAGTAATGCCATGTTGCTGTAATATTATAGACAAAATGTAAAGTTGCCGTACGGAGAGGACTTCACAATACTGATACAAGTCGAATGTAGGAAATAAAAACGGCTTAAAGGTACAAACTTTTAAAAGTGCTCTTTGAGCTCGCTCGAGTTTTATTAAAACGGTTTTACAAGCGCCACCCCAAGAGTTGACGCAGTAGGTAAGTAACGACTGTCCTAAAGAAAAGTATACCATTTTTACAATATGAGGGTCAGCAACTTGTCTCAGGCGTTTGAATATGTAAATAAGTTTTCGTATTCTTCCTGCCATTAAATTAATGTGCGGCTTAAAATTTAAATTTTTATCAATAAGGATTCCTAAATATTTGGTGTATTCAGATGTCGAAAGACGAGGACAAGAGCAAGAGGTTGTGATGGGATGGGGATGAGTATGAGCAATCAATGAAAGGTTAGAGATAATTGTATTTTGGGATTTTAAGTTATAAATCGAGAAGTTTAGTAGTTGGGACTTTTGTATATTTAACGTGAGAAGATTCAAGCGAAGCCAATTAGAAACCAAGTCGAAGCCATACTGCGCATGATGATAAGCTTCATTCCAAGATTTGGCATGAAATAAAAGAGCAGTGTCATCCGCATACGAAATAATTTTACAATATGGAATGTTCAACGTAAAGAGATCATTAATATAGATCAAAAATAAGGAGGGACCCAGGACACTTCCCTGTGGTACCCCGTAATGAATAGGCAGTTCTGAACTATATTGATTGTTAATGTAGATACATTGAGTTCTGCCAGATAGATAGCTTTTAAAAAGATTAAGCTGTGAACCTCTGACACCGATCGACTCAAGCTTGTGCAATAGTATTGGAATCGAAACGGTATCAAAGGCCTTCGCAAAGTCCAAAAATAGGCCCAGGCATTTGTTACCTTCATCCAAATTTCTAACTATAAAGTCTGTGAGTTCATGAACCGCTCCATTAGTGGATCTTCCACTACGAAAGCCGTGTTGGTTAGGTAAAAGAATTGAGTGTGATTCGAGAAATGACATTAGCCGAGAATTTATGAGACGTTCAAGAATTTTAGTGAATATTGTTAAAATCGATATAGGGCGATAATTATTTGGAAGATGTTTGTCACCAGTTTTATGAATGGGATGGACTACAGCCTTTTTAAAGGCAGAGGGAAAGATGCCCGAAGACATAGAAATATTACAAATATGGGTAATAACCGGAATAATAATTTTCTTGCAACGTTTTACCAAGGTTGTAGAAATTCTGTCCCAGCCTACAGCACAACCTTCTCTTAAAGAATCTATAATATTTTCAACTTCTTCATGAGATGCATCAAGTAAAACTAGTGAGTGGTGGGAAGAACGAGTATGAGTAATTGACGGTGTAGCTAACGTGTTAGAGGAGGAGAGAGTTTGATTTGATATGTTTTCGGCAAGAGTTTTTCCAATATTAACAAAAAAGGAATTCACATAGTCGAGTGAGCTAGAGGGTGAGGATTTGCACGAAAGTAGTTCATTAGCCGTGGATGTAGATTTTTGATAGTTTGTAACATTCTTAATAGCGGACCAAAGTGATTTAGTGTTACTACCGGATTTCTTGATGAATTCTCTTTCATAGTTGCGTTTTACAGATTTTAAAATTGAACCACAAAAAGTACGATATCTAACATATGTAATACGAAAAGTGTCATTCTCAGGGTGTTTTTTAGATTTTTTATAAAGACGATCTCTATTTCGGATGCATCTGAGCAGTCCAGGGTGATCCATGGCTTCAAAAGTCGTTTCCGCCGAGGTTGAGTATATATAGTTGAGTGCGAGGAAAGAAGAGATTGAAGAGTTGAAATTAGAAAATTTGCGGAAAATTCAGGGTCAGTGGAAAGCATGACAGGAGAAAAATCTACAAGTTGTAGAGAGGCAAAGAGGTTATTGTAGTCAATTCGAGTGGAGGAAGGAGTAGGGAAGGTAGTTTTATTTGTGTTTAATGACAAAAGAACTGATTTATGATCTGTTATCGTCGACTGAATAACAAACGTGTGGGCACGGAGAGGAGATTTTAGAAATACGTGATCAAGACAGTTAAGATTGTCGGGTGGGGAATGAATGTTCTGGTAGAAGACCATATAATGCTAGAACATTAAGATAATCATCGTTGTCCTCATCCAAGCACGAGGGTGATATATTTATATATATATCACCTATTAAAGCGATATTTTTAAAACCGCGTAATGTGTTTAGGACAGTATTCAGAGACTGGGTGAAGTTACTATAGTTACGGAATGCACAGGGGCGATAGATACCTAAAATGGCGGATTCGTTGTTAAGTTTTATTAGTAGGCAACTAGCATCAGCGATCAGTGTGTTTGATATAGTAATACCAGAGAGAGTGTTTTTATAGTAAACAACAACCCCGTCATTCTGATTAGCTGGCTTTGAGGAAACCACGTAATCATATCCTTGAATAAGTGGCATAAATTGGTTAGACTGAAGCCAACATTCCGTAAAAATAATTATGTCAATGTCAATATCAAGGCTAGAAATAAGGACAAGAAAGCCATCTATATTAGCCGATATGCTACGAATATTTTGTGTCAGTATATTTAGTGATTTAGTGTTAGAAGTCAAGTGGGAGCGAACTTCATGCGGGTCGCACATAGTAGAAGCTGAGACTGACACGCTGTCTATGTTGACTAATAAATCGTTATGTCTATTCATTATGAAAGAAGTACCTATATATCTATTGTATCTTATAATATACCTAA
The DNA here is from genome assembly GCA_018467065.1 of Ephestia elutella. Classification (NCBI taxonomy): domain Eukaryota; kingdom Metazoa; phylum Arthropoda; class Insecta; order Lepidoptera; family Pyralidae; genus Ephestia; species Ephestia elutella. Next base: position 2,757 of record JAEMBS010000237.1, on the reverse strand, counting down.
GAATACGTGTAAACAATAAAAATACTTCATAAAAGTGGAAACAGAAGTTTAGAGAAATGTACACTATATAAACATCAATTCATTTGTGGGTAAACATATGAACATACATATATTTGTGGGTAACATACAAATAAAATTCTTCTATATACCTATTATATGTATAAAGAAATTGAGTAATTTACAAGTGATAGCAACTTTTTTTTTTCTTTTTTTTTCTTTTTTCTAACCTAGCTAGGTACCTATTTATGCAAAGATGTTCATTAGAAATAAAACTTTTAATTATAATGCAGGACTACAAGATTACAGGCATATACAAATAGATGATAAAGATAAACTTTATATATATTTTTTTAACTATTATACGAACAGTGTGTAAACTTAAAAATTAAATGCAATTAGTTATAACTTATTGAGCTATGTATTAGTTACTTTAACATAAATTAGTTATTTAGTGTAATGTGGCCAATTAGTTAGGTATTAAGTTAATGCGGCGAGTTGAGCTTCCGAGTTAACAATTACATATTTAGAGTTGTCTTCCTTCCGCAGCAAGACCCTGCCGCCGGAGGTCCAGCAGTGCTTGTACTGCTGCGAGCGGACCAGCTCGCGCGCCAGGTAGTGCAGGCGGCGGGCCGCGGCCGTCAGGTGCTCCGCGATGTATATAGGTTGCTGGGGAACGCCGGTACCAAAAATAGTAGAATTAATTTGTTGTAGTCTCTGTACGCTCTCAGCACTTTGTTTTTTATTAGTACCGAGTTTAGGGAGATAAGTATAGTTTTATTATTGTCAGACTTAGACTGAATATGATGTATGTCGAATACTTCAGAAGACAAGAGGTCAACCGAAAGTTCTTTGAATGTCTTCACCGCAATGCCGAGTAAATCCTCTTGCGTAGACATAGGTAAGTGCGGGATGTTGCGTAACTCCAGGCAAGCTGCACGGGACGACCTGTCTATTTCTTCCGAAACAAGTTCAATTTTATTAACACGATCTAAACAATCTTCTGTCCTGGTTTGAAACGTCGCTAGACGGACACACAGGTCGTCATACTTCGCCGATAATGAGCTGATGGATTTTTCTATCTCGACGTTAGCAGCTATTATATCGGAATTCTGTCGATGGATGTCTAGCATAGATGTTTGGATGCTAGACAACTTGTCATCGGTTGTATTTTTCCACTCTGTGAGGGAGTTGATAAATATGTCCAATTTGGACTCGTAATTGGAACCACAGTCGCAACGTCGCCTTTTTGAAGAACGGAAGGTAACAGAATTCAATTCTGGACTTTCTGCCCGATCGCTAATATCAGGGGCTGAACCATATTTATTGACAGGCGAGCTTTGCATAGTCGATGATATTGTATCTCGGTGCGTAGGCCTAAATGTGATAGTTCCGTCGGCAAAAGTATCTTCAATGTGTATTTAATACAGGTAGTTAGAAGTCAAGTGGGTGGGAACCGTCTCTGCATAAAAACCTCCTGCGCCGGGGGCGGAGCGCGCTTTGGCCAATAGTGGTGGTTGTAGGCAAAGGTGGGGTGTTGCGCTGGGGCAAGCAAGTAGGCGGCAGCAGGTGGGAATATATATTTGATTCACTCACTGTATATAAGTTCCTTGTCTAGCCACACATAAACACCTCTTCTGCCGTGCTGCGATCCCGATACTTGACACTGATTTATTTAATTTATTTAAATTATAATTTAGAAATAAACTTTAAAAAATACTGCGACACACGTCCGTTTAGTCAGACATCCAGAGGGGAGAGGAATGCATCAAGAAATCTAAAATAGTACCTAGAAAGAAATGGTTAACAGAAGAAATAAAAAGTTAATGCTGGATAGAAGAAAGTATAAAAGCAAAGTTGATGAAAAACAGTAAGAGAGCATATAAAAGACTAACTAATCAAATAACTACTAAATGCAGAAAAGCGAAAGAGGAAAGTCTGGAAAAAAAATGTGAAAAAATTGAGTACTATATAGATAAAGGCAAAACAGATATGGCTTATAACATAATTAAAAAACTTAACAGAAAACACAAAACAAAAAGTATAGCTATTCTAGATGAAAACGAAAACCTTCTGCTAGACGAGAAAGATATAGCACAACGTTGGAAGCGGTATATTGAATCGTTATATGAGGGAGAGGGTCTAAGAAAAGAAGATTTAGAAACAGAAGATAAGGTTAAGAAAGATAAGGCACTGAATTGTGTTAAAAACGGAAAAGCTGCCGGACATGACAATTTACACATAGAACTTATTAAATATTCAAACTGCGATCCACTACTAAACGAAATTTTCTCACTTACACAATATATGTATACAACAGGAAATATACCGAAAGATTTTCAAATCACCAAGACTGTGACATTACCGAAAAAAAATAATACGTTTAAATGCCAAGAACATAGAACATTTAGCCTAATTTCACATGCCTCAAAAATTTTAATACAAATTCTACTAAATAGACTAAACCCAATAGCCGAACAATGTCTAAGCGCCGATCAATATGGGTTTAGACAGGGCAAAGGAACTAGAGAGGCAATCTTTGCACTCAGATTAATAACTTCCAGAAGGATAGATTTCGGTATTGATACTTCCATAGCCTTTATAGATCTTGAAAAAGCATTTGATAACGTTAACTGGAAAGAGATGATGTCAACACTAGGAAAAAATAGCCTAGACTACAGAGATAGAAGGAGTATTTACCAACTTTATAAAAATCAGCAAACCATCATACAAATAGGAAACGAGACGGACACAGATCAA
>JAEMBS010000236.1:0-38189 GCA_018467065.1 Ephestia elutella | reverse complement strand
ACTTTCGTGGTACTTCAAGCTCAAGTGTTACTGAAGACTCGCGATGCTTGTCGGGTGTATTCAGTAATACTTCAGCAATTTCTAGACGAAAGTCCAATAAATCCATAATTTTATTTCTTCTGTAATTATTAGCAGAACAGTCTATTTTGTACGCACGCCAGGCATTCACTAGTGCCAAGTCTAAAAAATGCATCAATACTTTCAGTGTCCATTTTCTGGTTTTGATGAAGGTTTTGTAATATTCAACCTGCTGATCAAGGACGTTAACACCTCCCATGTAACGATTGTAGTTCTGTATTATTTTAGGAGCAGTTACGTCCACATAGGCACGTTTTTTCTTGTCCCATCGTTTAATAATTTCAGTCGTGTTTGATCCAGTGCAATTAGAAGCTATCAATACAGACTTATTATCTTTCCACTTCACAAGCACTGTAGAATCTCTAACCACCTGTTGGCTTTCACCACGATACATTTGAGAATCCTTCTTAAATTTGATATTGGCTCGATCTGGTACTCTATTTATCATTATAGTTCCTGTGCTATGTATATTTCGCCTCTGTAATTCTTCAATCAATGGTATCGTGGTGAAATGTCTATCATGATACAGACAACTGCCTGGTGGTACGCTTCTGGACAAATGCAATACTACCGACGACGGCTCAAGACCAAGATGATTATTCCCAAATATTGTTTTGGCTCCTTGATAAATAGCAAAATCTAACATTAGCCCGTCACTCGTAGCCAAAACATAGTTTTTGAGACCAACGGGCCGGGGCTTGTTTTTAACTACTTGCGGCACTGGACAGCGTCCGGTGAACGGAATTATTTGTTCGTCTACCGAGTAATATCCTGGAAGCCTTTCTTGCTTGTAGCAGCCATTAAGAACCTGATCTATCATAGGCTGAACTTTCCATAGTGGGTTGTTTTTTTGCTCTGGTGGTGCAGTATCGGTGTTTACTATATGCAGTGCATTTCTTAATTGCAAGAACCTATCGCGGCTCATTTTGCTCGTTATTTTGTCCAGAGATATACCATTGCGCCAGTACATAGGTAACCTTGGATACGGAATGCATCCCATCAGAATATGAATGCCGATAAGCTTCTGTATTTCAGGTCTTGTCGTTTTCAGTTCGTTGTCAGTCTTCCGCAAGTAATATAAATTGGTACATGTACTGAGTCTTTCGTAAAAATTGTCATCGAAATAATCTTGCACATATTCTATTGGACTTTTTACCGGGTTATTGGGTCGAATGGGATAGAAATGCTCTTTATCTTCGAAAGTTGTTACCTTCCAACCTTTCGGTCGGGAACCTGAATGACTCGGACGCTGTGGAGCTGCTGATGGTGGTTCTGTTGCTGATGACGGCCCGGGAGATGAATTTTCAGGTCCAAGAACGTCTTGTAGTTGAGCATTTTGTTGATCTTCTGCTGAACCTTCATGAAAATCATGAATAAAGAAGCCTTCTTTATCATAAGAGTCATTAAAATACTCAATATCTGAATCATCACCATTTCCCAGGGCTTCTATAATGTCTTCGTCCCGAAAGAAACCTAAAACACCATTTAATATCGTTAATAGCCCGAGTATTATTATTCACATAGACAGGATAATGCACGAACGATTGGTATCGGTTGCGTTCCACAAAATAAATTTTGGCGAGCGCTAGATTTTTCAATGTTACATGCACGCTAGATTATGAGTCGGTTGGAAATGAACAGATTCGTGATGGAATAATAAAACACTCGAAAATAACTGTCATATATATATTATATATAAAAAAGAAAAATAACACTTAGACCTTATTTCTATAAATAACTCATTTGAAAGCTTTAATATTTTATAGATACCTACATAAAATAAAAACAATAGATAGTTTCCCGTCAAACCATGTATGATTTGTAAATAAATAGAATACCAGTCTATTTATTTTCATTATAGAAATTGAATCGACTTTTTACAATTTCAAAATGGTAAAGTACGAAAAGTAGATCTAAGAAACAATATATTCTGACTCGCATGTGTGCTGATCATCTCTAGCTAAAGTATAGTCACTCCTCATGATCAACCATGCACAACATTTATTTCTTCTCGTGCAACGCCATACTGTTGTACCAGTTTTACGTGTCGTGTGCTCGTTGTATCTATATCTGCCACGAAGAAGTATTAGTCTTCCTCTTTGCGATTTCAAGAATTTGAAACCAAGTTTACTGAGGAAGATACTGCAGTTGCTAAAAATAGTTTGGCTAAGTACTTAAGTACTAAGTTTGCTACTGTTTAATAGGCAGACAGTCATAATATCATAAACCTAATGGGTAACTTTTTTACCTCAACTTTATATTTCTTTATATCCTGGCAAAATATAAATCATATCTGCAGTACTCTTGGTCTGCATTTCATTAAATCCATCGTTATCAAACGACTATAGAGTGCCTCCTATTTTTTTTAATTTACGGGCCTACTTTTTCGCCACGTCACTAGCTTTATCATTTAAAATAAATTATTTTAGAACGGAATTAAAAAGACAGGTTTTACCTCTCTGTTACGTTTTGGCTAACAGTAAATCATGAAATAGAAACAATTTTCCAAAATATATATCACTGAACCTTGTTTTGTGTACAAATGTGGTGGGTGTTGATTCTGACGACCTGGGTACCGACGGTGATAGCCATGACCCGGCAGCCAGCTTTCTTCTTGGCGCACCTCCAGAAGCGTCTATCGCCTGACGTCTTGTGAAGGTAGAACATGTATCCCTCGCACACCAGCGACATACTGCCGGTACGCGTCGCCACAAATAAACCTAATTATTTAAAAACAATTATATAAGTACCTACATAATAGAAATAAGTAAAAGTAGAAGAAATAAGTAAAAAATAACAGTATAAAAAAGACCTCATATTCACACATTCAAGTGTGTTTAGCATGAAGGAAGACCATATGGAGTTAAGTCCACCATTTGTGCTTCCTGAAATTTTGTGTAATTAAGTTTTAAATAAGTAAATGAGACATACAATCATCATAAAAACGCACACGGTTCGTCTTTGTTCTGAGTAAACAAATGTTTTAGAACTTGATATAGAGATATGAACTTAAATAGACTAACTTGATATTTCAGAGCTTACAATATCAAGCTACATTGGACACTGAAATGGACTCTGAGTATTGCTACCTCCGGAATTCCATGTTGGAGTTAAGTGGGAGAGCCCGAAACCCAAGAACTTACAAAATTTGGTTTTATCTGGATGTATTTATTCTAATAACTTTAAGAAAACAAGCCTTTGTTAATCTTCAAGTAATCAGTACACGAAAAACTTAACAAACGATAATAACCTTAAGATTAAGACAAGTGACACATGCCCAAAAAAAACTAAAGAACAAAAACATAACAATTCCCCTCATTTATAAACAAACTTCTTCAAACTTCAACTTCTTAAAACTAACAAATAACAAACAAAAAATCAACGGTTATGATTTGGCAGTAAATTACTAAGATACAAATTGTTGAGAGCGTTTTCATTTTGTAAAGACATAACAAATTACAAACTTATTAATTTCAAACATTAACTATCTTAACATATTCAATTCCACACTACGAATAACTAGGTAAGTAATTGGATTTCAAAAACAAGACAACATTTATTATTTTCGGCATAATATTATTCAGACTATTCCTTAAAATCACAAAATATCACAAACTTACAATTAGTAAGTAAGTATATAGAATATTCGAAGAGAATTTAGTCAAAAAATATTTAAAGAAAGCATTTACTTATATATATCTAGTAGGTATTCAAAACATGTCAAAAAATATTTATTTCTATTATTTTAAATATTAACTTGCAAGTTTTAATCTCTATAATTACTAGAATTACTTATTTCTATGAAAAACTAATAAAACTAATCTAAACCAGTCTTGTTTGACACACCACGTAGAGTAGATGTCAATGGTTGTGTTCATTGGCGGTGTTGACGATGACGTCATCGTGCGTGTACAAGGCGGCTCGGCAGCGCTTGCGAATGCACCGCCAGCGCTGACCGTTGCGATGCATCCGGCCCTTGGAGAACCGGTGGCGTCCCACCACGATGATGCGCCCGCCGCTCTTGCTCATGCTGAACACTGGAGCTGAAAGCGGACAGAGCCAAGTGCAACAACCAGTCACAGTGCTATGTACCAAGCAGTGAAAACTACCAAAGCAGTCAAAAATAAAATTAAATATGAAAAAAAAACGTGAAATAAAGTACATGCAATTTTATTAGCTTGTTGAATTCGAATTTCCTATGAAACAAGAAAACCTCTACTATAGAAAAGGTTATAGGTACATATATGCTTAAAGCAAAGTTTTGGCAAATTATACAATAAATCTATTTTGAAAATAAATGCACTATAAAACACTTATGAAACCATTGTAGGGACACACTAGGTCAGCAGTTTTGCCTTCGCGTTCCTACCGCGTGTCGACACAATTCAGTCGTCACCTCACAGCGGTCTACATCGCTAGTACCTGTATTAATAAATCCTAAGCCGTGCGCGTCATATTGTTTTATCTGTGTTAGTGATATTTTGCATTCTAATTTGTGAATATTCTGTAAGACATTGTTCGTACTAAATTGACAATAAATTAACAGTTATCAGTGAAGTGTGTCGTGTATCCATTACGCTCCTTTAGTTAGTTTAGGCCCTCACACGTAACAGACATTCACACAAGAACTTATACTCATTATTAACACTATAGAGTGGCTTACACCATATTTTAAGATACAAGCTACCGATGGTTTCGTACACGCAAAGCATCTCACGTTACAGCTCTAACTAAAAGTCAAACTAGTTTCAAAAACAAACTTAACTTTGCAGTTCGATCCCTAAGACTCATACTAAATCCAGCGCAAAAATAAGTTTGTAATACTTAAGACTTCCAATAACATATTTACTTCTGAGATTTATTCCTGTATAAGTACTGTTAGGCCTTTGCCGAATTTCATATTTTTAGGTCAACGGAAAGTATCCTATAGGTTTTGATTGCTGCCTAAAATCGCAAAATATGTAATACGGTAATATCTCTTGATCGCGTTAACGTATAATTTTGATTATTTTTTACGAACGGACAGACGGACAACAAAGTGATCTTGTAAGAGTTCTGTTTTTGCCTTTTGCGGTACGGAAACCTAAAAAAAAACATAGTTTTTGCATCGCCACAAATTTTTTGGTTAAAAATTTTGGTTAAAAACAGTCAATCACTTACTTTAAATTAACATTAGTGATGATTATGCTCATTACAAGTTCTCATAATGACGTCATCTATAGTCATGACCGAAGCTCTGCAGCCAGATGGATATTTGACACACGTCCATCTGACCTTGGGCCCCTTGCACCGGGTCACCCGGTTGAAGCGATAGTTGCCGATCTTAATCACAGGAGTCACAGGGTTGCCCGCTCGGGTAGTGCCGAATACCGGAACTAAAATAATTTCAAAAAGTTCGTAACCTTCCAAAATCAAATTGGTTATTCAAAAACTAGACTAATAGGTATGACAATTGCAGAATGTGATATCCACACCACATCAAAGACCTACCATAGTGTAACAACCAGTGTGACTATGTTTAAAAAAAAGGCAAATACATTGAAAAAGTTTTTTATTGACCCATTCTAAATTACATTCGCATTCAGGCGGATCCATCGCTCAACCAACTACCATCGAACTAGGCATTAACCTGTATCTCGAGTGGCAGAGGACATCGCGAAGGACCCGCCGAAATGAGTACAATGGTAAATTATACCTAAATAGAAATGGAGGAATAATTTATATATATAATAAACCCAAACTAGAGAAATCTGGATTTTGGGAATTAAAGTAATAGTCACAATTCATATATGAGATGTTAACTAAAGTGCACTTACAACTATTACTACAAAAATAAGCTCTTCGCCGCCTTATGATAACAAAATACATTAAATTCAATTTAATATGTACTGGATAAATTTTCCCATTTGGAATCTTAGTAGTGACAAATTCATGGAGATACTACAAAGATGCATCATTTGTTCTAAATTTCTAAAGATATTTTCATGTAAATTAAACATTTAATGATTGTGTTCATTAAAGGTTTTGACGATAACGTCATCGATAGTGGTTAAAGTAGCTCTGCAGCCGACCGGGGTCTTGATACATGTCCACCTCACTTTTGGCCCATTGCCCCGGTTCACACGGTTGAAGCGGTAGTCGCCCAGTTGAATCACGGGGTTCCCGGCTCGTGTCGTTCCGAAAATTGGACCTGCAACTATAAAAACATATGTGTTTTACATTTTATTCGGCGTTTCGTACATTTCTTTATCGGGAAATAAATTAAAAGGCAATTCTAAAACAGAAGTAAAAAGTAATGAAACAAGTAATAAAATAAGTTTTATACAGGATATATTTATCTAGAATGAAGTAGTAAGATATCTAAACAATATAACACATTATGTATATGATAACATACTGAATGAAGCAGTTTGATAGTTTCATCCACCACCTAAACTAAACTTTTAGTAACATTGCGAGTGATTGTCATTTATTTTTACTACTATATTAGTAATAACAAAACTTATAACTACAATGTAATACTACCCGTCCCAACGATAAAAAATACTGATCGCTAGATGTAATATTACTAATATATCTATATAACTATTATTATTACCAGAAACATCAAGCCTCAGTAATAACACTCTTGCAATAGGCAAGCAAGATCATTCAATAAGCACCATTGTCATGTTTTCATAAGATTTTCAGGATAATATAAAACTACTAAGTATATTTTGTATAAATCATTTCTACAAGCCAGTATCAAATTTGACTACAGAAATGACGGACAAAAATTGTACTATCAAAAGTAAAAAATAATAATCCTAACTAATATTATAAATGCGAAAGTGAGTTTGTTTGTTTGTTGGTTTGTTTATTTGTTACCTCTTCAGGCTTTATCTACTGAACCAATCTTCCTGAAATTTCGCATACATATAGCTGGAAGTACGGAGAAGGACATAGGGTACCTTTCATCCCGGGAAAAAGCACTGTTCCCGTGGGAAATTCACGCGGGCGAAGCCGCGGGCGAAAGCTAGTCAGTAATATAATTGACGTCATGGTATTTTTGAGATACATATTTTTTAACAAATTTATTGAATTATTATGCGAATAACAAAATTCTGAATAAATTGCACACGTTCATCTCCCAATTGTTTAATTATATTCTATAATTGAATGTATGTGTCATATCTAGTTTTAGATATGTAAAAATTGCAATTAAAACTAATGTCATTTGATATCTGAACCGTTCTTCTGTTATATTGTCCATTGTACGTAGAGTTTGCAAGAGTTTTTTTTTTTTATAACATAGGGCGGCAAACGAGCAAGCGGGTCACCTGATGGTAAGTAATCACCGCTGCCCATGGACAACCACAACACCAGGGGTATCGCAGGAGTGTGATGCCGGCCTTTTAAAAAGACGTAGGCTCGTTTTTTGAAGGTTCCAATGTCGTATCGGTTCGGGAACACCGCCGCAGGAAGCTGATTCCACAGTTTGGTCGTACGTGGCAAGAAGCGTCTTTTAAAACGCACGGTGGTTGACAGCCAGTCATCTAGGTGGTTTGGGTGAAATTTCAGTAAAGAGTAAATTCGTGATTTGAAAAGAAAAGTTTGCCTGCCTTATACTTATTTATCCGACCAAAAGTTGGTGAAATCAATAAGTAAGAATATATCATAAGTGATCAAATGAGTGCCGATTCACAAAAGTGAAGCGATAACTGCTTAAGTTGTATAAGAGATCAGAAAAAGTCATGGAAAAGACCATGATAAACTTAAACTTAAAACCGGTTAGCGCTAGTGTGAGCCATGGGATCATGGAATCCCCAAACCCGAACGATAGCGTTGTTAAGAGTATGGAGGGAAGCCCTACAGCCAGCCTTGGCCTTGACGCACACCCATCTGATACGGCTTCCGTACTTGTTGACACGGTTGAAGCGGTACCGACCTATCATAATCACAGGGTTACCTCGCTGAGATCGCGCAAATACGGGATTAAGATCTGAAACATATCAATATTTCAGTAAGGTACAGGCATGGGCTGATAATGTTATTAATATAATAGGAACTCATTGTCTTTCCTCCCCAAAGGCCTAACCTTATGATAACCTACGGACAAGACAGTATGTCGATGATGACAGAATGATCAGTATGACAAAAATTTAAATCAAGATTATAAATGACAAAGCTAGTGAAAGAACTTAAAAGATAACTGTTGTTGGTTGGTTCATATAAGCATGCTCGTTAGGATTTTAACTTCGTTCACATTTTATTACAGTCTGCTTGACAAACAAATTTTAAAAAATAAGACCTCATGCTATATTCTCAACTTTATTTCATTTTGTACACTTATTTTCTATATCCTAAAATGATCCTAAATCTAAGGAAAATGCCGATGTAGGCCAAGTAGTACATTAAGAAATGTAGACGATTATGATTAAGTATCTCTAAAAACTACGTCATCTTTGAAAAAAAAAACAAATTCATAGATATTTAACATGAAAAATAACGATCCACAAAGTAAAGATACCTAACGCTTTAGCGTTCTTACAACTATTTTTTACCATATCTACTGAGAATAAAAAAAAAATATATTTTATAATTACTGTCATAAAAGAAAATTAATCTAAATAATTCGAAATTCGGTTAGAAATTCAAGGATTGTGACTACCAACGTCTTGACGATGACATTGTCGACGGTGGTGAGCGTGGCGTTGCAGCCGGTCTTCTTCTTCATGCAGGTCCAGCGCACCTCGGAGCTCCAGCACGCGTGCTTGTTGTCTTAATGATTGTGACTCCCCAACGTCTTGACGATGACGTTGTCGACGGTGGTGAGCGCGGCGTTGCAGCCGCTCTTCTTCTTGATGCAGGTCCAGCGCACCTTGGAGCCCCAGCATGCGTGCTTGTTGAAGCGCCACTCGCCGATCTGGACCACCAAATTGCCTCGTTGCGACAAACTAAATGTGGGCTCTAAAAAAAAACAGTGCTGATGAATTTACTCCAAAGTTTTCAAAGTGTTACTTTGCATTAATTATCACAAAAAAATTCCACATCAAAAGAAATTATTCACAATCTATGTAATTATAAACATAAATTAAATAAAAAATCTGTGTTCATTTTTCAATTTTAATAAGCTAATGTCACACAACATTTAGATATCATTTCAAATATTAAATAAGTTTTTCATTTCAACAAAAAAAAGTTTCTTGGATACAACGTCAATCGTTATATATGTATATTTTCCTTTTTATAATCCTTCAATTAATATAATATATTATGTTAACGTAAAGTTCAACAATCAGCCTACTAATACTTGTAGAGTGTCAGCATAATTTGAAGACACAAAATATATCTATTTTTGGCTTACAACAAAAGAAGAAAGCACACTCCCACATACAATACATATACCTAATCAACTACACATACAATGCACATACATACATTTACTTTCCATTTATTTAAACTACAACTGAAATCCTAACCTTACATGCAGACTTTGCTAAGATAGGCCCCAAGCCAAACTTAACTGCGCCCATTCGATATATTTTGATTTCTCTATATAGCTCTTAATCAAGTTCAACTTTTTTCCTTTCCTTTAAATAAAAAATGTTTTCCTGCCTGTGCTGGCTGGTTTTGACGCCAAGCTTGTTGGCAACAGCAGCATTCTCTTTCATTAAAACCTCAAACCTATAGTCAAATCCATTCATACTGCGGTTCAACTATAGCAGTCACCTCATTTCCTGAAGGGCTAATTATTCGTTTTTCCCTAATCAAAGCTCTTTAAAATCCACACAAAGATAATATTTTTGTAATTAAAATAGTATTGCAACAATATGTAAAGCCTTCAATGGTTGTGCCAACCATTAAGCTTGACGAGGCGGTCGCTGACGGTGACGGCGACGCAGCGGCAGCCGGCACTTTTCCTCGACGTGCACTCCCACCAGGTCTTCACCTTGCGAGACAACTTCTTCACGAAACGGTAGTTTCCCCACGAGATAATCGGGTTGCCGAACTTCGTCATCTCAAACTTTATTGCACCTGTCAATGATCCTGAAAACAGAGAAAAAGCATTATTTTCCAGAATTAAAAAAATATGAATATATTAGACAATTTTTAATTATTTTTCAGTAATAAAAAAATATGAATATATTGGTCAGGGGGTGTCATCTAAACTACCTGCCCGGTGGTTATAGGTATGGCACACGGGTATGTGACCTCGGCTTCCCGAGCAGCTAGGGACTCAATCCGTATGTCTTCCGAGTCACTAGCATCCCCCTATACCCTCTTATCCCGTCTTCAGAGACAATTCCAATAATTCCTGTTTATATATATTATTTTATTATGTCCCTTGTAACCATATTAGGTTATCCTTTTCTTTCCTTTTCCGCCAATCTAAGGTCTGCCATGATAGATGCGTGGCTAGGGGCAAGCCTAATTTTGTACACTTCCATGATATTCTGTGCCATTTTTCCCTGGGATCAGGCGCTCCCAGAACAAGGATAGCCTTCTGCCTAGTACATGGGGCGCTGCTAGGTGCGACAGTATTTACTCCCCAGTACTCCTGGGAACGCATATGATTTCAAAAAATAAACAATCTAAACGGCGGCGATGCAGTTCGCAACTCATCACGTAATTTTCGTTTCTGGGGGCGAAAGAAAAGCGTTAGGGAGATTTCAAAATTCGCTTTGCTTTACATTGGAATGTAAGAGGAGGAATGGATGGCAAAATGGATGAAGTATGTCAGATGATGAGGATGTAGAAAGATTGATGTATTGTGTGTGAACGAGACAACAGATTTTGAGGAAAGGATGTTGGAACTTCGAACTGTAGTCCCTATACTTGACATATTGGTCTGTGAGCACTGAAACTGCCAGAGGCTGCCAAGGAGTTGGCCTTATCCTTTCCAAAAAGAATGACAGAATGTGTGAATGAATACAAGTGTAAGTCCGAGGCTTGTTTGGGTTGTATAATGAAAGTAGTATGATTCGAACACCGTTTATTTTAGGAGTTATGCTCCCACGGAAGGTAGTAGAAGAAATAAAATGGAAAGGGAGGAGTTTTGGGATAGTATGAGAGATGTCTTAGGTGACTGCAAGGAAAATGAAAGATTGGTATTGCTAGGAGATTTTAATGGCTGGGTTGGAGTGAAACGTGCTGGATATGAAAGAGTGCTGGGTTCGTTCGGAGATAAGATGAAAGAGAATAAAAACGGCGAAACAAGTGTGCTAGAGATATGTTTGGAAAAAGAATCTTTGCGTGACAAACACTATGTTTAGTCACAATAAATAGATTCATATGTATACATGGGAGAGTAATGGAGAGAAGAGTATGATAGATTTGGTTATAGTAGATGAAAGATTGATGAAAAGTGTGGTAGATACAAGATCGTACAGAGGAGTGGGGATAAACACAGACCATTACTTGGTCATTACAAAATTCAGAGGTCTCATGAAAACCTGGCGTCACTACACAAAAGAACACCCCAAAAAGTTGGAAAGGATAAAAGTTGAGAAGTTGGAAGATATTGGAGTGAAAGAAAAGTATATAAAGTTATTAGTAAAAAAGTTTGAAGGAATAGAGAACGAATTTGAGATAGAAAATATTTGGAAAGTTATGTAAAGGAAGGTTCAATTTTCAATTAGTGCTGCAACTGAATGGCGTAGCATGATTAGAAGGAAAGGCAATAGAATAAGAAATGTGTGGTGGGATGCCGAGGTTCAGGAAATGGTTAGTGCAAAGAAGAAAGCTTGGAAGGATCTTTTAGCTCTAAGAGCTAACTTAAACAGGAAAAAAGCGACACAGTTTGATGTCGAATGCAGCTTAAATTAGAATATTTTAAGACAGATGAATGTTGAAGTGAAAAATATTGTACAAAGAAAAAAGATGAACAAAAGGATGATTTTGATGTAAGGTTGTCTCAAGACTTTAAAAGTAATATTAAATACTTCTGGAAATCTGTTAAGAGTGCGAGAGGGAAAGAAATGACGTCAGAGATAGATAAAATTAGAGATAAGAATGGTGATATTTTGAAAGGTGAAAAGTTTGTTTTGACCAGATGCACCAGCTGGAAGAATATCCTCGCCTTGAAGGTTTATTTGAAAAGGATGAAAATCGAGAGGATGGAAATGAGAATGAAATACAAGGTTGTGATTGTGTGGATGAAATTTTAATAGATGAAATTGTGAATGGACTGAATGTAATGAAAATAGGTAAGTCTGCGGGATATGATAGATTACTGTGGAAATGCTAAAGGCTGACAGGGCGTCGTGGTTGTGCAACTATATTGACTTTTCAATTTATGCTGGGAAAAGGTATTGTGCCAAGTGATTGGTGCAAAGCCGTTGTCATAGTTACCACTTTATAAGGGAAAAGGCTCACGGCAAGAATGTAAAAATTACTGAGGCATTAGCCTCTTAGCGTTGTCGGCAAACTGTATGCAAAGGTTCTGATTGAAAGGGTTGTAAAAGGGACGGAAGATAAGATTTGGAATGTACAAGCAGGATTCAGAAATGGGATGGGATGTACGGATCAGGTCTTTTCGCGATGCATTCTCGAGAAATTTTGGCCAAAGGTCGAAAAGTGTATTGCGCTTTCGTGGATCTGGAGAAGGCCTGATAGAGTAAAAAGAAATGTGTTGTGTGTGGTCTACATTGTCTATGTATGGGTTGAGCAGCCATTCATACAGGCACTGAAATCTCTTTACAGAAATTCCAGTGCATGTGTCAGAATAAATGGAACTATACAGACTGGTTTGATATCCAAAAAGATGTTAGACAAGGATGTGTAGCATCAACTTGGCTGTTTAATTTATTCATGGACAACTGTTTGAATGAATTGAAAGATGTTGAATGTGGATTAAGAATGAATGAGTTACGCATCAAATGCCTATATGCCGACGACCAAGTATTGCTTGCGTCGTCAGAAGAGGAATTACAGAAGATGGTGACAGTTATGAATGACTCAATTTGAATCTAAGGGTATGAAAATGAATGTAAGCAAGACGAAAGTAATGGTTTTTGAAAGAGACGAGAGTGTTACAAAATGCAGAAATTGGTATAAATGGACAAGAGAATGTAGAACAAGTGAATGAATTCGTATTATTCTTTTAGGTTGTATCTTCACAAGAGATGGCAAGCACGAGGGTGTACATTGAAAGAAGAGTGGCTGTTTTATTATATGAAACCGAGTGAATCGCCCGCGGCATTACATTCCTTTATGAACAACAGAAAAGTGTCCAAGAATGCTCGTCGGAGCTGTTCATCAGGGAGTGTTAATGCCTACTCTTATGTATGGTAGCAGAAAGTTGGGTATGGCAGGTTGAAACATAATGAAAGTAGAGTGAATGCGGTTGAAATGAGAGCATTTAAGAAGCATGTGTGGTGTAAATTGTTTTATTATTTCATATGTTTATCGAATTAGAAATATTGATGTCAGAGAAATGTGGAATGAAAGAGGATGTAGTTCGACGGTCAACAATTGAAAAAGGAATGTTAAGATGGTTTGGGCATGTTGAGAGGATGGATGAAAAGAGATTGACGAAAGGTATTTATAAAGCAGAGGTGAATGAAAGAGTTGGTCAGGTCGACCTCGTAGAACGCACTCCGACCAGATTGTTCGGACCTCCTTAAAAAGGAGATATTAGGAGCATCCATAACCGGAGAGCATGTATGAAGAGAGTAATGAGTGTAGAGGAAGCAAGAGAGATCTGTAAAGATCGTAGCAAGTGGAAATCGCTAGTCTCTGCCTACCCCCACGGAAAAAGGCGTGATAATATGTATGTATGTATTAGACAATAATAAAACGAGTCTTGGCACAAATCATAAAATCAAGCATTTCTTCGTAGCCATTTTATTTGCTCAATACATAAGTACATGTACACAGATCAATGCAAACTTATATAAATAATACTACGATTTCTATAATCCGTATTTTAATGTCATAATCCATTTCAATAACCATAAAGTCTTCAGAGACAATGGGCCTCAAATTGTGGATATCATCAAAGCATGTCCTCAATATCATTTAATAGCCATATTGGACTTCGGGGTGGTTGTGTTCATTCTTAGTATGGACGATCTCCTTTCCCATGGTGGTGATTCGCGCAATACAACCTAATTTTGTACACTTCCATGATATTCTGTCGCCATTTTGGTAGTTTTTTGAAAACCTTCTGCCCCGATACAAAAGAAGGGTAGCGCCTTTTTTCGACCTAGCGAAGTGGTACCCTGAAATATAGTTTTATGAACAACTAGCTTTTGCCCTCGAGCTTCACCCGCGTAATTTTCGTTTTTACCGCTTTAAGGGTTGAATTTTCAAAATTCCTTTATTGCTTTATTATCGCATAACTTTTTTACACGACTGACCAAAAAAGGAGTGTTATGTTTTCAGCGTTCATGTATGTATGTAAGTTTCTTTATTCCACCATAAGTTCTGAAAGGCTTAACAGATTTTGATGTGAGGGTATTGTTGGATTCCTTGCATTCATCCGAGTGACATAGGCTATGTGACGTCATTATAAAAACAAAATTTCGAATTATATACGCGACAAACAGCTGACCGAAAAAAAAATTGTTCAATCTTATCGAGTGTAGTATCAAATTGAAGGGCTTTGTATGTACTTTTAGTTGTATAAAATAGATAGTAAGATCAACACCGTTAGATTGTCAATTCAATTGAAGTTACTTTCAAGCAAGACGTCAATAAAAATAAGACCTAAAAAGTATATATTTTTTAATTATTTACAAGCATAATAATAATCTTCATTAAATTCGCCGCTATAAATAACATACATAAGACATATAACAATCAAATCATAAAATATCACCATATTACGTATCGCGTTGAACGCGTATTAGCGAATATTCGTACTTATTGTAACAAACTCCAAAATAAACAGCGATCAACAAGTTGCGCTCTGAATTAATCTTTTAATTCGGAACGCAACTTATTTATTCTAATAAATAGAATTCATTACATTTAACATGGTGGGTTTGATTTTATCCTTCTTTAGATTAATCTGTATCATAAAACGCATAGCTCTAACCACATAAAAGCTAGTCGTAATAGAAGATTCCTGATCGTCCTGTAAGTACGCTATCAAAGGAGTATGTACAATATGCTACTACACTGACAATATCATTAAATCCGTCGATAACAATATAGTACCTACGTAAGGACGAAGTTACAAATATAGTCGTCCTTTAAATAATGGAATAATAAGTTGTCTTAATTAATTACGTACGTATAGGAGGAAATCACTACATTTTACTTTTTCCACTTCCACAATTTATGTAGGTATTTGTTCAATTTTCAATTGTTCGGAAACAGAGTGATGATTTTTTTTAACGCCATACATTAATCATGGACAAATATCTTAGACGCCAAGGTAGGGAGGAAGTGTATCACTACACTAAATACAAGCGAGCCATAGTTATGTACGTACATCCATCTCTTCATTAGTACCTGACTATATGGACACGATTATTCGAGCACTTAAATAGGTATTTTAATTCACAGCATCGTATTTTGCTGATACTATCTATCAGATAGATCTAATCCCTGTTTGTATCAGGATTGGGTGAACGGAGCCACAGGTCAGTCTTAGGGAATATTCTAGGAAAATTTAAAGCGTGGAGTGTTAAAGCTGCCGCATTTGGAGACGTTATCAGGGAGGAGAGACTTCTTGGGTGGGACACCACGGAACCTTGGTGATGTCTCAGCTGGACGAATGCGCCGTTGCCACACCTCGCGTGGGACGGAGGCGCATGGTTGTGCTTTTCACCAGATGCCACCAGCTTCCCGGATATCATCCGCACCCTCGCCTTGCAGCCCATATGTTTGGACGAGCAGTAGAAGAATCTCCCCCCGACTTGAGAGTACGTATATCCTCCTAGCACTAATATGAACTTTCCTTTCTCCGTTGGAATGAACTGCACGTCTGTACCATTGAAAAAATCAGTAAACATATCCTTATTTTTTGTAAAAGGCAGCATTAGTATTAGATTCTTTATTAGATGTAAAAATTGTGTCGACAGTCGACCTGTTAATTTTCATTTATTCTTTACGATTTATATTGTTCAGCAATGAAGATGAAGTTGCTTAACAACTGTTGTTATTGTAACTCGATCAACTCAATGCCTAAGTATAAATTCATCCGAACCTCTTAAGCTCCGTTTCATTCTTCGCTATGACTGGATTATGATATAATGTACTTTTATCTTGAGAATCCCACGAGAGCCAGTGATATTAGTGAAACCGACAGTGTGAAGTTTTCATTACAAAGTATAGTGGATATGGCTATTTAAAAATAAATAAACTAGCAAATCAATCAACATTTTTACAAGCTTATATTAAATAAAAGTCGTTTTTTACATAATAGAAATAAAACATATATATATATTTTTTTTTAAGTAGGTCATTTATATAGTCAAGTAGTAGTTTGGTCGTTAGTATTTTCGGAATACTAAGAAAAATGAACACTGGGAGCACTAATTCTTGTGTAAACACCATTTTGCACGATATATTTGGGCGGCGTGTGGTTGTGTTCATTCATGACATGCACTATTTCTCCGCTGGGGTACTTGCGCAGGCGTGCCTCGCAGCCCAGGGCCTTCGACGAGCAAACCCAGTGGATGGAGTAGTTGATCTGAGAGTACGTGTATCCCTCGAGCATGAGGAGAAACTTCTTGCCGTTACGTGTCGGGATCATCGCCACTTCTTCGTTATTCACTGGTAAGTAATATAAGTATAGTCAATGTCAGTTTGTTTTTAGCCATTGTTTTAATTTAGAATTCTTTCAATGAGTAACTTAAATTCAATATCTAAATATTTTTGCCTATTTTTATTGTTCGGGCGAAGATTATCTATCATCTCTTGGGTTCCAACGAGTAAAGTGGAGACCTGACAATCCTAAAACAAGATGGGGAGAACACTTCGGTATATAGCTACCTATAGTAAGACATTCATGAGAAAAACTTTTTGCTTTCTCAAGTCTTACAGTTTCACTGATCCAGTCAAAGATTCAATTCAAAAGAGAACGCTACTGTACTCAATCATCTCATCAAAATAAAAAATCCATTTCAGCTATATTTTTTGGGGATTACAATAAAATATCTAAAAAATATGTTTTTTCTGTTCCAGTCGATCATACTAGTAGCGCCATCTATTAAGGAACGGCAAAATCGACGAAAGTTTTTCTTTGAATTTCTGTATCAGACAAATATTTTTTTGTATAACACATTTTAAATTCGAATAGGTATTTTTCTTAACTATGTATGTGTGTATACTCTAGCAAATATTTTAAGTTTAGCAAATAGTGACTTTCTACAAGTCAATCATACTAGTAGCGCCATCTATCAGTGAGTGGCAAAATCGACGAAATCTTTTCTTAGACAATACTGAACTTGATTTATCTTATCTCTGTTACAAAAGTAGATATTTTAGCGCAATATTATTCGGGCATAGTTTGAACTTTTTTTCGTTAATCTTAAGATTTAGGGGCTTTTGCCAGATAGATATGCCAGCTCCATCGAACCCTATAAAAGCTAGTCATTACTGAGACAATAAAATTTCATACATTTTTTTTGCTGCAGTTGACTTTGGGTTAGCTAAAATAGTTTGAGCTAATTCTTCATCGTTTGGATTTAGTTTAAGCTATCTTAGTAATAAATCTCTTTTATACTTATATTCTGCACAATCTATAAGGATACGGTGCACATCATCAATGACTCCGCACAATTAGGTGAATTTGTCTTTTTCATCAGAAATCCAAATTTCCCAGATGGATAGTGCCCCGAACGAAGACGAAAAGCCAGCTTATTGTTTGTCGGTTAAGTTTTACACCGTAAAACCAAGGCACTTGAAGAGGTTAATTCTGAATGGTTTTGTATCAAATGCCCTTTTCTAGCAACCTTTGATCAAAATATTATTTTCAATAGTTAAAGAATTTTGTTTTGAATTTTGCATATTTCTCTAAATAGCTTGGGTAAAAACGAGTCATTGACCCGTTAGACAGGCTTCTTTAGCCAGTAAATCAACCTCTTCATTGCCCCGTAGACCTATGTGACCTGGAACCCACTGCAACTTCAAAACAATACCACATTGACTGAGCTCATCCAAAATTGCGAGGACGCTGTAGGCTATCGATACACCTCTGCTAGTCCCAGAGGCACATCGAGCCAGGTGCTGTAGCGCCCTTCGACTGTCAGTGAATATTACCTGTATGCACATCTAGAAGATTCTAGTTTCTTTTAGTTTGAACTTTTAAACTGCCGATTCTCGATATGGCAACTGCTGCTTGATAGTACCTAAGTGAAAAATGCTGTCACATCTCATCTTATGCAAACGCACAAATTATTATGAAATTTTGACATACATACTACTTCGCGCACTCCGGAAGGCGCATATAGTTTCCCGTTATTATCTCGTCCCCTTTATAATTTAACTATTCATCTATACATATAATAAAACAGTAAAAATATTGTGGTCTGTAGTGCATTTAGTATTTTTGACTGGAATGGATAGAGGGACACCTAAAAATAATTGTAATAGAAACTTATTAATAATATTTTTTTGGAATTTCTCGTCAGTCTGTCTGTCTGTCTGTCTGTATGTATGTACGCGTTTCACGCAAAAACTACTGGACGGATTTGAATGAAACTTTTTTTGTTGTATAGCTATTAAGCCTGGGCAACATATAGGCTATAATTTATTTTGAAAACTGGAACACTTGATGAAGAACCTTAACAGAACAGCTAAACTATAAGAAATATGGAAATGGGTACCTTTTGCAAAAGTTTATCAATCTGACGAGCATTTTCTGTTGACGTATAAAAATCGAAGATCAGGATTATCTGATGAAGAACTGCAAGAGACCAGCTACACTATTATATATAAATGGTAATGGCGCCTTAGCAAAAGTCGTTCCTGATGAGCATTTTCTAATGACGTATAAATATTGAAGATCTGAACATCCCGTATCATCAACATATATTCCCGCGGGACACGGAATAACCAAATGGCTGAAATATTTGAGTACTGGAGTTTAGGTTACTACAGTTTGGAATACAAAAATATTTTTCATCTTAGCGAAACTTACACGGGCGGAGTTTCCGTGGGTAACAGCTAGTGTGCTATAAGTGACGATCAGGAACGAGGTGATAACAAGAAAATATATGATTATGAAGAAGGTAATATTTGACTTTTGCTTTGTAGTAGTGACTGCTGCTGCTGGTGCCACACGTAGAAAAATTGAATATAGGAAACTGGAAACTATGATCATGTCAGGTCAGATCAGAACAAACAGGTCTCGTAGAAATCTATAAATAGGTGTGTAACTGAGGAATTATAGTAGGAATCCGTACTTATAGTATAAATTTAAACTGTGTTTGTTTCTCTTTCTTTCACATCAAAGCAGAGCTTGGATTAATGTTATTTTTGTTTTCAGAAAGTTGGAGGCCTGGAGAGTGACATAAGTTACTTTTTGCGCCGCCGGGCGGGCGGGCGCCTGCGGGAAATAGATGTGTAAGAATATTTTCTTACATAATAATTATACTAGTTCATTTACACATCCCTGGGGCTTAGCTCCCAAGGAATTTCGAGATAAAAAATTCATCGAAATCCGCCGAGTAGGTCTTGTGTGAATAAGCAAACTTACACACGATGCAAACTTTCGCTTTCACAAATTATTAAGATTTTTGTTTTAATAACATAGGTGGCTTTTTCTTTTTCGATAATTCAGTATTTGCAAAAAACAGCGTAAGACAACGCATTAGCTTAATTTAAAAAAAAGAAGTAGGTTATAAAAAGTACAACAAAAACGAACTATGTTTGTTATATGTAAAAATAAATTTAATGCTTCTATTGAAAAATAACAACTTAAAAGTTATATTGCTTTATCGAGTCTCTACACATTGATCTCAATGAAAACTTTTATATCATTAGATCTACATAAATCAGTACCTATATAAATCCAAATGAGTTTTAATTTCTAATAATCTCTACAATTTTATCCTACGTTGTAAACTAAAAAATGTCTGTCTTGATCTTCAAAGATAAGAAACATTCCATCTTATTGTTTACGGGTTCGATGAGTGTTGTATAGGGATCTCGTGGAGCAGGACGGTTTCAGGCTTTATTGGTTGCTGCTCCATGACACCAGCACATGTATCTGTGGTCACTGTCTCCATTTTTATCGCTTTCTTTTTCTTCTTCGGATTCGCAGACTTAATCCTTGGCTTTGGTTTTCCCATGGCCTTGTATCTTGCTCTGTATAAAGCTCCATGAACCGTTGTCAATTTTGGCAATGGCGAGCCTGAATCTGGGCCTTCGTCTTTCAATGCCGGCAAGGCATTTTTCACTAACGTCGGTATGGGGCAGTAAGTGGTAGCGGCAATTTCTTTACACCGATGCATTTTGAGCGCCAAATCGTTGGCGTCAAAGTCAGGTGCACAAGTGGCTTTGTGTACGATTTCTTTTAAAACATTGTCGTCTTTTAGTACAACTTGACCAGTGCAATCTCTATATCGACATCGCCATACTGAAGTTCCGCGTTTATTGTTTCTTTTTATAGAATACTGGTGACCGGCGTACAGCAGAATAGTCCCTCCGTTTCTGCTTATGTATTGTATTGGGTACATCACTGATGGAGGGGACCATGGAAGATCGTCTAAGAACAAAATTATTTAACGATTAGTTCCCTAAAAATTTAAGTGGCTACAGTCATTATTCTTCAAGTATTCTCTCTTATTATTCTTAATGATAATAATAGTTTTTCGTCCCTACAGATACAATATGGACAACCGGTAAACGCATCAATATTCGCCTGATGGATTCAATTTCTTTATTTTTCGATAGATTCTTACATAATTCACAGTTCACACACTACCTCTTCTAACCTTAAAGGTCAACTCTACACTACTACACTATCTACACTCCATAGGTATTTTTAAAGACGTTTAGAAAAATAGCATTAATTCCACATAATTTATTACTTACCTGCTACCTTTTGCCCTCAGCTTTGCCTGCGTGAATGTCCTTCACCCATATCACCCCCTTGAGGGTAGAATTTTCAAAATTCCCTTCTGAGTGCTCACTTACGCTATATAAAGAACTTTTTTGCAAAATTTTTCACCGTTCAACGATTTTGGCTATGCATTGATATGTCAATCAGTCAGTGTCCTCTTTTATATATACAGCTTTTGCCCTCAGCTTCGGCCGCGTAAAATTTTCATCCACTGAAGTGGAATTTCCAAAATTTATTTCTTAGTGACTTACGCTATACTATGAAGAACCTCTATGCCAATTTTTAAGTTTCTACGTATTTTCAAATTCAATTTCGAAATTATTTATTTTACTAATTTTATTATTGGGTTCAATTAAAAAAAATATTTGAAAATATACATATATTTGGATTAACAATATAGAATCTGTCTCCAAAATAATTTACTACAATTTTAAAACTATACCTACTTATTTAAGTAGGAAAGAATGTATGTACTTATCAAATGAACAACAAAGTCAAAAAGTTCCAGGAGAATCGAACAACAAAATAAAAATAAAATAAACTCAACATTTAACTAAGCTCTTGTAACGAGTATATAATTTCAACAAATATACATATACATAAAACATACATCGGTACATGACACATGCAATCATCAAACCTACTATTCCCATAAGACGATTAATGGATTTTACTTACAGTATGGTAAAGACAGAATTACAAAATTATTCCGATTTCTTTTATTTTCATACGTGATGGATTAAAATTTTCGAAAAATTCGATAAAACTATAAATTACTTGATAAAACCTTACATATACAAACTAAATTTATTTATTTTTAACAGAGACATAATGTCTACAATATCACGAGTGGAATTCGAAAGTCTCTTTCAGCAACAATCTTTTTGTCAAAATTAAATATCTTTAAACGATTTTGAATTATTTTTTAACTTTCCTGTAGGTGTTGTGTCCCACTGCTGTAAAAAGGCCTCCCCCGTTTAAATATTATTTAGAGTAGAAACTTACTTCTTATTTATTATTTTCGAGTAGTTGGAAGAGACATATATGAATAAATAATCAACATTCACAATAGTACCTAAGTACATCACTCATTAAAATATTTGTACAAACTTTATTTACATAGGTATTTGTACCTATGAGTAAGCACCCGAGTGATATCCACATTCTGGAGAATAGCACCATGAAATAATACCTACAATTTATTAATATTAGATTGGTCCAAAACTAAACTTACCCCTATATAGAAACTTATTTCTGATACTTATGATTTTGATCCTCATAGTCAGGTGATACAAACCTGCAATGTTCTAACTTAATTGACAACAAATACTATTACATATTATGCTTTACGTGGGATTCAAACCCACGACCTTACAGATCATACAGCCTCTGCTAGACGATTGCAAATGGGCCTTCCGACGGAGTCACCTTGGTGGCTCGTCAGGGCTGACAGTCGGAGTAATTTGGCCAGACAGTCGGTACGTTCTTCCGACCGCGCTTTGGCTTCGGTATATTTAGAATTTGGAGACTGACAACAATGCATAAAATGGCTCCTAATCCTAACCTATCTTAGATCGAAATTTCAAAAAGTTGGCGTAGTTGCCTCAGGATCGAACTCTATGTATTTTTTTACAAGCACTTTCCACGCACTCTTTTTCTGATTTTTGTCTATATAAAATGGCGATGATAAATGCCCATAAGAGGACAAACAAAATCCTGTCGGGAACAGCCGTCTACAGCTACACGGTCCGCCCGGACGAAGGTGACCCGGTCAGATGTGCTTGTCGACGACCGGCTAGTAGAGGCTTAAAAGACAAACGTCTATCAGTAGTACCACAGGCAAAAAAAAATTCCATGGACCTAGTAGGATTACTGGTAAACAAAGTAAAAGTACTAACCAACTAAGGCTGAAGAAAAATGTAACAATATCCTTATTGAAGAATTAAATTCACTAATGAAAAGAAATAAAGCCACGTTCGTTAGCTATGGTTGTGGAAGCCATAAGTCTTCACGACGATTCTGTCTACCGTGGTGACGGTCGCGATGCACTGTTGACGTCTCTTTCTGCCACAGACCCACCTGGTGCGCGACCCTCGCGACCTCTCCCGGATGAAGTTCCAGCCCTGGTACAACAGCATAGGGTTTCCACGACGTGACGTCACAAAAATTACACCTGATGGTAATAAAGGAAGTTACTAACTTGGCTGGGACTTGTTAGTAACGCAATTATTTGAACTTGACCTGTTCGTTTGTTAGTTTGTAGTGTGGGGTCACTGAATTTTGAACTATGTAACCTCAACCAATTGAGCTGAAATTTGGAATACATCTTCACCTTTAGTTCTTATGATAATGCATTATTATAATAAGCATACCTGATGGTGCGTCCAGGATCAACTTCTAACGAGGGAAGTCCTGTTAACAGCACGGACATGAAATTTTACACATAGCTTTAGTTTCGATGATAATGCATTATTACGAAAAGCATGACCTGATGATGCCCCCAGGATCGTCTTCCGACTAGGGTGCTCCTCAAGGGTTGACTGCACGGACATGTAATTTTTGTGTGTGAATCTAGATTGAGGGCCCCAATTTTAAATTCTTCAGGGCAATTTGTATAAAATAGTAAAAACTTAAGCAAAAACCCATAAATTTCTAAAAGATGAATTAAGCCTGTTACGGGCTTACTTACTTGAGCTCTCAATCCAGACGCCTGCAAAAAAATCTCAGAAAGTTCTATATAGAAAGTTCTATAGTTATTTTTTTGTTTCAGAATTTAATAAAGAATTTCTTAAATATTTTAAGAAATTCTCATTAGTGTAGAATATGACATAACAGATTTATGGCAGTCTATCTTGGGCCCTCAGAACACAAACAGAGGTATCTGCAAAATATCAGTTAACTGAAGAAATACATAAATCTAACTTTAATATACAGTACTTAAATACCTCAGTGAATTAGTAAAAAAGAAATAACGACCCAAAAGAAAAAATTACCAAAATGTCTAATAAAACAAAATATTAACAAAATTCAGTACTAATTGTTAATACTTACATATAATAAACATTTCTCCAATGTTGATATATTCCACCTTTCTAAATCTAAATTCACATCGGAAATAGCTGGAATCTTATGTGGGTGAATGTGAGCAGTTGATAAGGGTAAGATAATGGGTTGTGAACTGATCTGTAATGTTCTATTCTATCACATGGTTTTTGTCTTATAATTTTCATGTACTTTACGAAGGTGTATATTTATATGTAGGTTGTTATATTATTGTTAAATTCATAAATTTGTAAGTGTAATGAAGCACTTAGATGTCTACGCGTTATGGAACATCCTTTTGGGTGGTATATGTACCACTTGTCTCGTTTTTTTTAATCGCTACGTACTGATTTACTAGTGAATTCGTTATTGGCCTTACATAAAATGTAATTTTTAGTATATAAGTTAACTCTGTAACGCTGTAAATTCATAAATAAAAAAATCAGAAATAAAATCAAATGTCTGAACTGAGGGCCCAATACTTTCGGTTTTATCGTCAAGACTCATAAATTAACGCAAATTAGATTTTTTTTACTATTTTTTTATTAAAATTTAATATATCGTCCGTTCTTCTAAATGCTTTATTTTAACAAAAAAATAATTTTAAGTTTGTATAAGAGAAAATTTTGTAGGGTGACTATCATCATCAGGGGACTTTTAAAAATCAGTGCAGATGGAAAGTCATATCAGCAAAAAGAAAAATGATCGTCATGTGCTACTGCCGTCCCTTTTTAGATAGGCACCTATACCATCAGCAGTCATCTTTCCATGACCTGCTTCAAAAAGACCAAGTAATTCCATAGTTGCACAAAGTGGTGGAAGTCAGGTTATTGACTAAACGATCATCAGAGAAAAAATGAACGTTGTGACGCTGGGATGACTGTTTCTTATGTCCTTCAATATTGGGTCCAAGATGACCCATATGGCTGCGGGTTGATGATTGGCATTTGATGAAACGGTGCAAAAGGATTTAACTTTTTTGTTATAGTCACCAACGTTGAGATTACAACCACCGTATGCCACCGTGACCACGAAGTTTACACGTATCACTTTCGCTGAAGTCTACACCTATGATTGCTTCTGTTTCTTGTGCATTATTACTTAACTGCCTGCCTAACATTATGAAACTGGACCTTCATATTATAACCTATTTTTCTTTTAACTATATTTGTTTATTAAATATTTGCATTAACTGTTCGACTGTCATTTCTTTCTCACTTTTCACGTTCATGAAGGCTTATCTTTGTTTCTTGTCTTTGTCACACAATTCTATTATTCTTTCCCATTCACTCCAGCTCATCTTTATTATCGCATTTCCATCGCCATTGTCGCTTTTATTTAGAGGCGCTATTTTAGGAGAGCTAGGTGGTGTTATATCAAGGACACGTTTTGTTTTTCTTCCGCTGTCTTGATTGTTTCTTTCTCAACCTCCAAATAACTCTAGCATTTTCTTTTTCTTTTGCTGACAGATCCTTTACAAGTCTTTTATTTTTATGATAGTTCTCTCGTTTCCTCTTTTTATACTCTTCGTACTTCTTAGAATTACTTTTAAGTGTTTCTTTATATCGCTTCTGCCTTTCTGCAGCAGTAAATGGCATGGTAACTGAAACAGCACATAAATAGCGTCACCAAAGCAGAGGGTGGGATACTAAAAGCATTATCTTTGTAAGGGAACATGACAATAGAGCATAACAGAGGTAATAAATTACAAATTTACGAAAACCCCCGCATTCACGTTGAAATATGCTAATTACTGGTCCAGCTTATTCTTGGTTTCAATCTTTCCTTGACAATAGACAGCAAATAGTACAAATAGAACATCACAATTAACAAAATAAATACATTCAATTAATTAGGTCCGAACCAAAAACACTTAATGATCTATACCTCAAGGTAGTGTATTAGGATGTATACTATTTTTACTATATATTAATGATCTCCCTAAAACCTTTAACACAAATAACTGCCTACCAGTTCTCTTTGCCGATGATATATCAATTTTAATAAAACATGAAAATGAAACTGATTTAAAACCCCAAATAGATGAAACCTTAAAGAACATAATCAATTGGCTTGAAGATCATAACTTAGAAATAAACTTTAAAAAAACCAAAGCTATTCGGCTCAGACCATATAACAAGAAACCTTTCACTATAGATAGATATATCTTACAAAAACTTTAACATAGAAATAGTCGAATCATTTAACTTACTAGGCATAAACATAGATACACACATAAATTGGAAAACACACATAGAGAAAATAGAAACAAAACTATCTTAATTCATATATGCACTATTTGAAATCGAACAAAGTACAAATATAGAAACAGCATTATCAACTTATTATGCTTATGCCTACTCTTGGTTTAAAATGGCATAATGCTATGGTGAAATAGTGTAGATATACAGAAGCTTTTTGTCCTTCAGAAAAAATGCGTACGAAAAATAGCCCAAATAAAAAACACCCAGAGCTGCAAACCATACTTTATTAAATACAAATTACTTACTTTGCCGTCAATATACATTCATGATATCTGTTCTTTTGTCCACAAAAATCTGCATACATTCACAAAAATCCATGAAACACATAATGTAAATACCCGAAACAAAAATAAATTATATATGCAGAATTAATATGTTACAAAATAGTCCACATTATATGGCAATAAAATTATATAACAAGCTTCCCCTAAGTATTAAAAATTAAACAAAATATTCTATATTTAATAAACAGTTAAAACAATATCTAATAAAAATGAGTTTCTACACTATAGACGAATACATGGAGGCCAAGGATATATAAGCAGGAATTTACTAACCTGTCTATGTATCTTTGGTTTATCTTTAGAACATATAGATACATACTAAAAACATATACCCATATATATATTTATTAATATGACGATTATACTATATTATTTTTTATATAAATTTTAGTATATAAGGCGCCGCAAATTTGCAATACCTACAGGTAAAGGTTTCTAAGTTGTAAGTACCAATATTAATATAAGACCAAAATGTACACTTAGTTGGCAAATAAATAAATATGAATACTCCTAAACGGCTATATATACTCGTATCCAGTATTAAGATCAAAAACAAATAAGCGTAGCAGGTGAAGAATGCTTCAGACGAACTGAAACATATTTCGTTACTGGTGCTGCCATCTACGGACTTTTTGTAACATTAGTACCTATATCGACGAAAGATAATAAATTTATTTATCTTTATAATAATAGAAACGCGAAAGGTGACTCGAGTAGAATATAAACTGGAAATGCACACATGGTACTTTATCTCGAAATTCCCACAGTAGCGGAGAATGATAGAACATGAAATGAAATGTAATTTAATGTTAACCATAGCGCCATCTATACTACACTTAACAACTCTGTTACGGGGAGCGCCAAGCAAGGCATTTTGATAATAAGTCATCAAAAGAGCACAAAGAGGGCACCACCGTCCTGTTTACGTTATTTTTAGCATCCAAATCCAATAAACAAGGCATCACATCGTACCGCTATAATGGCTATAAAACGCGCTCGACTCAGTTTTCAAACATTTGATTGCTACATAGTAGATACACCCACTGACGTTAAATGTATTCTATTTAAGTAAGAACCTATATTTAAAGTAGGTATTAACATATTTTTAATCATGTTTAGATATAATATTCACCAAGAGGCCTATTAAAAGTTGGTCATCATAAAATGCATACAAATCGCATCACACAGAGAAATCTGAATGTTAGTATGTACTCTGAACAATAGTAACGGGCTGTGTGAACGTAGTCTCGTTAATGGTACATCGGCATTCTCACGGAACGATACACACGTCTTCTCTATTAACATATTTCGTTTCTTACCGCCGCCCGATGAAACAACTACTTAGTCATGATTATACAAAATACCTAGCTGCCTTACAATCTTTAAGCTGATATTAGATACCAACAGTTTTTAAAGATAGCGCCAATCCGATATCAACTATAGCCACGAATTCGACGGATTTTGTTCACTTTCTTGGTTGTGTTTGTGTCCCTGTGTAAATAGGAAAAATTGTAGCTTTGTAACATGGTCTTTACGTCGATCAATCATTTGTTTTAGATTTAATTCAAGATAAGATATTTAAATTATTTCTTAGTTTTCTAGAGGATGCTGCTGAAACTTGCAATTGAAAGACAAAAAGTGACAACTGCTAACTTTTAGACTGATTTTTATAATTCTCTAATACTCTTAACACTAATGCTGGTGCTAGAAGAAAAACAACAATTCAGAAACAATTAAACATAGGTACTTAATTATGTACAGAAATCATTTCAAATTATAAACCAAATGTTCTCTCCCTTGTATTACGCATCATCAACTAAATAAAAGTTAAATATTCAGATTCGTCATCACCTTTATTTAAATATATTGGTAAACAAGATGTGAATTTATCAGAACTCTCTAAAGGCGGTAAAATGTAAATTGGTGGGCTATTTTACTCAGCACCTACATACACAAACTCCTACGTCAACACATAACTGTTGTGAAATTTAATAGGCTACAGTCAAAAACAGACAAAAGTAGGAATAATGATGCGTAAACTCTAAACAGAACTGAACAGTTAGATGAATTTCCACCCCGTTTGCCCCGGGGAATATATACCATACAAGTAAGTACCGTATCTAAATTTATTATTTATGTTTTTCCCAACACCCACGTAGGGCCCCTAAATTTTTTAGGACAGTGAGCAACATCTAGCACAGATTTTGACCATTCTACAGAATTCATGTTTAAAACAAGTCAATAACTTTAAAGAGCAGGTTCCTTAACTAGTCCTACCTGTGCTATAAGAGGTTTCATCTCAAAACCTTTAGTTGTCCGTAGGTGATGAAATAAAAAAACAAAAATGATAAAAATAACTTTTATTACGTGTCAAATTAAGAATAGATTTCATAACAGATTGTTTTTACTTTAAAGGTTAAATCATGAATTAGATAAAGTAAATAATTGAGATGAGAGTACAAAGTTCACTGTTAATAATGATAACAAGCGACAGGGCTACGCAACGGGTTTAGTTATTAAGTTAACCATCCGCATATTACTTATCTCCTACATAATCATTGTAGAGTCAATTTCACATTCTGATGAATTTTAGTCTAAAGATTAATTTTCTATAATGATGTACCTTAGGATAACCGACGAGTATTAAACTTTTTGGCCACCATAAATCTGTGGCGAATTTCATAAATGCTCATATTTTTTACACAAACAGAATTTACAATGTTCTTGTGGAAACAACCAGAAAAATCTAAGCTATTTCGCCAGGTGAAAAAGTAGGCCATGAATCGTGTTGTCTTTGTTTTTTTTTTCCAAGTATATTAGTACTTCTAACGTAACTAACCTACTTTATTTGGAAACTACTCTTAGGAATGAGGAAATAGCCCAATAGATTTGAAACGATGTTACACCAGCTACAGCTAGTAGTTATTAAAGCCAGTTTCTCCACGATAACGGTATGTCTGTAGGTACCACAGGTGTTTACCTCTTATTCTGGCCGACACGCAAGGGCCGAGACGAAACGATTGCCGCCATTAATTCTCTATAAAGTCGTAATGGAAAAAAAATTAGTCATGTAACGCTGGACGTGGTCTATTCAAGAAATATGTTAATATATTTTTGTATTATGGCTTAGAACACATCACCCAGATTATTTTAAATTTCACCCAGCGTGGGATCAAATGTATAAAAACACGTTTCGTCAATATTTTTTAGTCCTAAAACTACACGAAGTTAGAAAAAGTTACCTTTTAAAATACTACCTACATGTTCGCTACTACATTTATTTTGGGAAATATTTCCGGAAACATCGGAATATTTGTATCTCAAGGTTATGTTATGTTTCATCACGGCACCATACGACAGTTTCTGTAAACAAGTCACCTCAGGCGATAGGCTTTATTATCATTTAATCTATAAATGAACACAAGATGAATATCAAATGAACATTATATTATCTACTCTCTGAAAGGGGATCCGATTTTATGTAGGGATGTTAGATCAATAACCGTTTTGGCACAACAGATTGTTTGTTACTGGCTGTTGCCGCCTCGCAGAATTATTCCATATGATGGTAAAAATATATTTCCTACTCCTAGAAATACCTCTCAAAACTTAAGTAGATTATAGGATATTATTGTGTTAACTCACAAAAGATCAGCGAATAACTATAAAATTTAACTCTACAATTTCAGTGGAACATTTCAAAACCATTTATCTAGAAAAAACCAGGTGCATCCCTTAGCACTCTATGCATGTAGAATAAATCTTAAATTCCAGGAGATAAGGCATTATTTGTGTGCACAGTGCCGCGCCTACCTGCAGCTGCCCTAGACATTTCGATGAGACAAAGTATTTCATAAAAACGTTTTTAAATAGACTCTTGTGCTTGAAGCGAGCGAGCAGGGCGTCTAGACATTATTTTTTTCAATTCCCAGAATGGGCAGGTAGACGACTGCACAAAAAATAAACCATTTCTAGATGGATTAAAGTACTGTGTGGTTGAGATGCTGTAGGGCCATTCGTATACATATTTACAAAATTTGAGTGAGATTGCTTCTAGTCAATTTGATTACATGCATCATAGTACCCAGAAACAGGTTAATTAGAAAACGTTACCAAATCCTAGTTGTTATAGACATATGTGTTGGACATTTTAGGCGGATGCGAATGCACCGACGTTCGGCCTACGACCACGATATCCTCTATCGTGAAGACCGACGCAGAGCACTGGCGACTCTTCCTCGACGAGCAGTACCACAGGACACGACCCTTGTCGTACTTCTTCCCCGAGTTGGAAAAGAAGGTGTTGCCTTCAAACAACAGCAGCCGAGTGCCCCGAGCGGTTGGCAAATATCTGGCTCTGTTACCTTCGGACAAAACAGATGAAACAAACTGGTATCGGAGATGAGCTATGTACTTGCATGAAGTGAAATTTAAATTTTAGTTTGGTGTAAAGCCTGAAGATATTTTTTTTTTAATTAAAAATTGTGGTAAAATTTATATTTTACTTACAAACCTAAAAAGCTTTTAAGCAAAAAAAAATAAGAAAAATCATGAATGTTTCAGTTATTCCGTATTTTATTTATTCAAATCAATAAATACATATAATAAAAATATAACTGATCTGTGCCTGTACATAAGAGATATCTAAGAAAAAACATTGAGGGGTCTTTATAAGGCTAATAGAACCAAAGCAATTTAGAATTTTTGTCTGTATGTATTATTGTACGCGCATCATGCAAAAACTACTGGACTAAATTTGATGCAGTTTTAACTGTTGTATTATAGAAGGTCTAACTTAAAATCTGGTGCAGCTTTCATCTTTATACACAGTTTAGAACCGGAGAAATTACGCGCGGACGAAGTTCGCGGGCACAAAGTAGTAATAATATTAAGCAGTAACAGGAGAATATATCACCTATTTACTCTGCATATATGTATACATATTTTTTTTTTTTTACATAGATATATTTTTTTAATTGGACGGCGGCGTATTTAGCGGAAAATCTATTGTATATTTATATTATTCTCGGCAGCGGCAGCTTTTCTTTTTTACACATGAAAACAATTTCGATAATTATTATAAATACGAGTAAATTATCACTAAACCGGATTCATTTGATCATTTGTTTTTTTAGAAAATGTAACTTCTATTTTATATCTTGAAATTAATGACGATGCTGTGCAGTCAGTACAGCACGTGGCCGGTCAGTTTATCAGTGCAGCAGACGCCAGCTCAACAAACAGTCACAGCGACTGTCCCGCACGGTGGCGCAGCAGGACGCAGCGTGGGCCGCAGTGGTGACGCAGTGTCGCCATTCCAGCCAGCGCACCACCAACCGCCGCTCCCAGCACGCTACAATCACCAAGCCATGTCCAAAATGCTCCGTCAAATCAGATGAGGTGAGCATGAACCGTGCGCCGGTGAATTGCTAATGACGATGCTAAGAGTATACCTTACCTCAATACACCACATACATTCCTATTCTAGCATGAACATTGAACATATTTAATATTTAACTACTTAATTTATACAACTTATCACAACAAACATAAATGGCATAACTTGGCACAGAATGGCGCCCATCTTAAAGGACTGAAATACAAAGAAACAGTTTCAGCGTTAAAAGTTCCTTTATAACGGCCATTAAGCATAACGGAAATATATTGTGCGCGTGGTAATGTAAAAACGACTTTATTGCTGCAATGGGATGTTATATTTTGACGAGTATGGGGAGTTACAGCTTCGGGAGAGGAGCGAGAGGGGTTCTGAGTGAGATTCTGGGGTATTATCGATTGGGGGCCCCATCACCAGGCGGAGGCGTGCGGTGCCACGCGCATGTCCCGCGCGCCGCGTCGCGCCCGTGGGATCCGCCGCGTGCTCACCCCGCCACCATGCCCCCGCGCGCACCAGTACACCCAATGTTACCCTACAACCACCCACCTCACATCCTCTACTTATCATACACGTCAACTAAATTAGCATAATATTAGCACCCGGCTCGATTCATCTTAATACAATTGACCGAATGATAAGGATAGAAAATTAAAAGCGATAATACGTCGGACATCGGAACCTCTTTCCGGCGCTACACTATGTCGCAACTCCATCCATTAATAAATTATTTCCAAACAACTCATAGTACGACGTAGTAAGTACGCTCTGCACGTGGATCGTAGAGTCGATGACGTAGATCGTTCGTGAGTGTGGGTCACGCACACAGCGCCGCTGTAAGAAAGGGCGAGACGTAGTACGTCAAAATTAGGGCATGCAGGGCGTAACTAGGCTGTAGCTCGGAGAACGCAGGGCCCGCCCATACGATCCCGGTGCCCTGCCGAACTTTCTTCTTTCATAACTTTGTAGGTTGTATTGATCCGTCACAACTGCGCAATTCATGTCCTCCCGAATACATCCGATATTGCAAAGCAGTATAGGGAAAACTGACTAAATAATATTATATTCGAGTTGGAACACCTAAACAAATAAAAAGCTACTAGCTTATAATACGGTTCTTTGAAAAAACGAGAACGAATCGTACTCTAGCCGATTTAACATTGCTTTCGATTTAAATTCCGTGACAACGTTAATTGGTTGTTATGCAAATCATTTTCATGGGTGCTTAGCCTTCAGTCGCAAAGTCATCAGAATAACTTTTGATGACTTAAATTTTAAAGACACAAAAATTGTAAATACTTACTCGTAGGTAAACATTTATGTTAAGGTGTTTTGAAAAAAACATTGCAGGATTTAAAAATTTGTAACACTTTGTTGTGATTGTTTTTAATGATAAAAAAATAACCAAACTTGAACCAAAAATAACTAAACTAGATGACTCATGTTTTAAACACAACCAAAAAAAAAAGTAAATTTTGATAAATCTGTTTGAAAAATATTTTTGACTATTCAGCCACATGGCCTGCATAGCTGATCGAAATATTTGATTTCATTACATGTTTAATATGATGCAGAATTATTCACACATTGGTTATAGTAGATGTATAATCAATGAGTAATCATTTGCATCACTTAAAACGAAAATTATTTGAGAACGAAAGTAAAGAGTTCTTCTCAACCACGTCATTTCACGTGCCATATTTGAGAACCAGTATTTTGGCGCGTTCCGTTCTACGTAGTACACCCACGGCCCT
Organism: Ephestia elutella; assembly: GCA_018467065.1. Taxonomy (NCBI): domain Eukaryota; kingdom Metazoa; phylum Arthropoda; class Insecta; order Lepidoptera; family Pyralidae; genus Ephestia; species Ephestia elutella. The sequence goes on along the minus strand of JAEMBS010000236.1, from coordinate 4,374 downwards.
GCAACGCCCCCGGAGATTTAGACATAATAGGAAGTTTTCCCTCCGAAGCGAAGGGAACATTGCCAGGAACCAATACCGTTGTCAATGACAACCATATTCTCAAGTACCTATTCGAAGCTTTCATAATAAGCGATCAATCAGCTTTATTTGCTTTTTTAGGAAGATTACAAGAGTATTCCATCGTAAACATTTTTATGTAAAAAATTTGGAATTTTTTAACGAGTGAAAACTGCTTTAGAAATTTCAGAAAGCATTTACCATTATTAATCTATAGTCACTCAATTTTTAGACTATAAGTTTAGAAAGGTCAAAATGATGCTTTCTGAAATTATCAAAAGCAGAACATTGAAATCAACAGTTCAAAAGAATGGCAAGAATGTTACTGTATTAGTAGTAATAACTGAATGTATGATATGAAACGCAATAAATGTTATGATATGGGCAAGTTATCGTACTTAGTACGAATGTGCATTAGGGATGAGAGAAACAACGCCATATTATCAACACTTTTAATAAAACCCTAGCCTATTACAGAGTATTTATTATTTGTCACAATAACGTGGTAACGAAGTCGCGGGCAACAACTGAGTCAGTATGCCAGCAACAAAAAGCTAACAATTATCATAAAATACTAACGACAAGAACCGAAAATGTTATAATGTGTTATAGTCAAATTCTTGCGTTGCCCGTGCTGACCGAATATAGAATTAATAATATAAACTAACAGATATCGGAATAATAAACTAAACAAGGAATTCGTCCATAAAAATGAATCAATTCAAAGTAAAATATAATGAACTATTCAAAAAATTAAGTACAAAAAATAAAATAAAAATGCTTTATTTTCAGTTCATTTTGTATATCCATAGAGTAAGTAAGAGGCACTATTATAAACAAACTATGTTTGATTTTAATTCGATTTCAGGAACTTTTAGATTTCGATTCAAAGTTAAAAAAAACATACACAATATCCACTAAATATTAATTTCAAGTAAAAAATATGTGAAGTTACTTCGTTAAAATTATAAAAAATAAAACATAATTTACGAAAAAAATTACATCACAAATTGTCATCATTACCTCTCATAATATATATAAAAAAATCACGATTAAAAAGAAAAAGGCACAAAAAAAATTATAAAAAATAAACCCTGAAAAAGAGAGAAAATACGCTACCTATATCGATGGTACACGTCCTTACGCCGTACATACTTTCCATCAGGCGTGAAATAGTAGCTTGGAGGGGCATGTATGTGCCTACCACGAACCAGAAACAGTACATCACCCTCTCCTGAAGTAGCAGGCGCTGTGATGACGTCCGCTCGGCAGCCGGCCATGTCTCGAGACGAACAGTACCACTGCTTTCGACCATGGGCTTGGAGATTCTTCAAGTAGAAGGTGTAGCCGTCGTGCAGGAGCAAAGACTTTCCCGTTCGTGACGGCACGTACATCGCGGGCACTGCGTCAAAACCAAGAATGAGGAGGACACCTGATGCCCTGATTTTGACCGTTCCAATTCAAATTGAGGATAAGGTCCATTCAACAAAATCTTGATCCCACATCCAGACTTTATTAATCATTTAATGTGATCAAGATTCTAGGTAAACCAAGTCATCGCTTTTGCTAAATGCAACAAAGCTCGTCACAGATGATTCTATAAGTTCTACAACTTAACCGCTATAAGGTATAGCAAGGCAAACTATACGTTGTGCTATATACAAGTATCATAACATAAATATATCATAGTGTACCTTGTATGGTTATAGTGCTATCGTTACAGTTCTGTCGGTGACGGGCTTTATAAGCGATCTCCAGATGACAGTCGATAAGAATATTTTAAGAATCATCCTGTCGTCTGTATCCTAGTGATCTTTGATCATTTTACAGGACTAAATTCAGTTTGTAAACGTGCTATCTACACAAACAAGTATAAACAGTACTGATATAACTACGACCCCAGATTACAGTCACCAAATAACATACTTGCAAATATCCAGGAAACCAATAATTATTAGTAAATCCTTTAAAGTTCCACAGTGATAGTGATCCAAAGTATCTAATGTTCTAATCAAATTTGACAATACAAGTTGCAATGAAAACAATAGAAAGATTAAAAAAGACGGAGTCTTCCGGAACTGGTACATTAAGGATCGAGACAATCAAGGAATAACTCATCCAAACTAACAATTGACCATATGATTAAGTTTACAGTCTGCATTTTGTTGTTAATTTAATTATTTCTTTAGCATATAATACCTAAGTGTCAGGTCTTCGAATAATACAGTAATAACACATTTTTTCTGCATAAACGTAGTGAATATAAATAATAAAGATAGATCATTAGATTTTGTTAAAATTTAAAAATCTGAGATATAAAACGTAAATAATTAAAAAAAATCGGTTAATATTTATTTAGTTCTCCCTAATAATATCAAGTTTGACGGCACATTACGTTTTAAAATTCGATGCTAGACTGTATTAACTAAATTTTCATTACACATTCATTCACCGCGGAATGTTATTTTTTTTATTATTTCACTGCCTATCTTGACATGTATTCATTTTGCTTTGAGTCAATCTTTCCGTATACAATCTGAGCGTCTATCTGGTCTGGTGCAATCGTGGCGCGGCCATCATGCAGCAGGCATGCGTACACGCATCGACGATCAGCGATCGTGGTTGTGCTTGCCCGCCACTGCGACCACTTCGCGATCATATGTGCGTAAAGTTGCGTTGCATTGGAATTTATTTCGGGCTGCGCAGTACCAAAGCATTTTAAGCTGTTTGCGGTACGCATTATGCGGACGGTAAACATACCCATGCAAACACAACTTTGGGTACCCCTTGGAATTATAAATCATTTCCACTGCAAAGTCAATGGCTGATTAGAATTTTATAAACATTTTTTTAACAAAAACATGAAATAATAATGTATGTACTAAACCATGAATAATAATGTAAAAGTACCTTAATAATCTGCATTTTTAGTCAGGCGTTCCACGTTCACTTCATTGAGATAAAACCAAGTTTATATATGGAAAATTACATGATAAAATTTAAAACTTTATTGATTTTTGTTTTGTACAAGAAAAAAAATACTTAAATGCTGTTGGTCAACATCTTACAATATCTAAAACATGAATTGGATGCCACTCCAACTTTTTATTTAGTAACTTCAAATATCATTAAATTATAAAAGTTAAAGCTACAGTATGAACAAATCTAATAAAACATTAAAAATCCATAAACTTCATTACAAGTAAGTAGATACCTCGTGCTAATACTGTCATGCATGAGTAATTAAAAAAAAAAGAGTTTCCTTGGCTTCTCTTCAATCGTTCATAACAAGTTACCAACAACAGGAAAACCGTATCCAAATTTCTATGGAATGTACACAAATAAACAATTAGGTAAGTATACTTTTTACGGGCATTTTCATTAATTAGTAACCGCTCGTATTTTTTTTCAAAAACGTGTTTTATGTATTTGTTTAAATGAAATTGTATAGTCCAATTATTATAGATTTATGTGAAATATGAAATACAGTAAAATATTATTTAGATTTGGCTAAAAAATAGCTTTGGCTTTAGACCCACTTAAGTTCTCTGTTTACCCCAAAGGTCGACTGTTAGATAATGCTTCTGCATTAAGTCCACCTATTGTGCCATACATTGTGTTTGTACAATAAAGGTTAAATAAATAAATAAATAAATAAAAAATAAATAATAGCCGACGCTGTGGCAAAATTATGTCCGTATTGTGACAATTTAAAAAAAATCGTAGCTATTTAACTATTTCAATCTTCTAAATTTCCTATGCCTTATCTTGTTCTAATTACATTTATAAACTAATTTATTAGGAAAAGTTATTTTTTCTTTCAGTAATTTAGTAAATTAACATCCTTTAACTGTCAGTTTTGCCATAATTGATGCCAAGCTATAAGATATTTTTAGAATCATTGGATAATACTTTATGATTTTATCAAATGAGTATTAAAAACGTAAACTTAAGAAAAAATACTACAAGAATTATATAAAATAAAATTACTTCCTAATTCTTAATATATCCATTAAGTAAAAATAAAATATTTCACTGTTATTTTGGGGACAGTGACAAAACGGACTGTCACATAATTATTAGGGCGAGTTCAGAAATAACAAAAATATAAATATAATTTTATGATGTCGTTATGTTACTATTGTAAGTTGTTTCTTTTTCATATTTATATATTTAAGACAAATCAAGTTATGAATAAAACAACCTTTTTTTGCAAAATGTTAATTTATATAGCGTTGTTTTACTGAAATTTTCATAATTCTTTAATGAAAAAAATACCGACAGACTTACGTTGCTATCATTTGGATATCATAATTA
>JAEMBS010000235.1:0-38328 GCA_018467065.1 Ephestia elutella | reverse complement strand
ATTATTTACTTTACACAAACGCGTAAAAAGTAATTTATCCGCAAATCACAAGTTGTTGTACTAATTTCAAACACAATTTGACATTAAAATATTATTTAATGCACTATTTAAATAGGATTTCTACTAATTTCACTCGTCAAAAAAAGATGCTTTTTATTTGACACTTTAAATCGGGTTCGAAAGAGAAGTGAGCTTCGAAGTGACGGGGGAATTACACTTACAGAATGCCACATCTTACGACATCTCATACAATATCCGTCAAAATCTCACGGCCAATCTAGTTCAACTCGCTGACACGCTCGCAAGGGTGGCGCTAGTGTAGATTCGAATTATCAACCAAGTTTTTAGAGATACTTAATCAAGAAACTCACGGCGGATTCAGATTCGAAGTTTAAGAATGAGATCTTACAGAATCACACTGCTGCTAAAGCAAAATCATATAACGCGTTGCAGAAGCGGAAGCGGACCTCAGCTTCCACCGCTTCTGCAGAAGTTTCACCAAGTTTTATCACTTCTGCTTCTGTTTCTGGTTCCACAAACGTTATAACAGAACTCTAATACGGAAGTCAACAGCGGGGTGAAGGGTGACGTGCGTGTCGAGCTTTATATGCTTATTTATATGGTAACCCTATTTAATGAATGGTATACCTTAAACATGTTTTTGATGTATGACAACACTGTATAAGTTTTTGACATTAGCTACCTCTTTGTTAGCATACTACCTTCTTCACTCGGGATATTGTCGTAGCTACGGACGATATATTTTTCATCCCGTTGAATTGTATTGTTTCTCTTGGCTTTAATGTGACTTTATTATCATAATCAAACGCTCATGCAAGTCTCTTGGTGTTTGCTGTTATTGAGCTGGGCTCGCCTCACTGTACCACTCCATTACTCTGCGACCAAAAGTTCAAAGAGGTTATTGGGCCCAGGCAAAACGCGGGTGGTACTCGGATTGAGCGTTTGGAGCCGGTCTTCTTCTACAGCACCGTTGTTGGAAACTACGTTGCTAGAAGCTGTTTTTGAATTGCGTCCGGCCGTGAACGCGACATTTGAAGAAATATGGCATCTGGTGCTGGTGACGGTTGCAGGTCGGCCAAACCGTGGGCCACGTGGTGGCTTCTACAGCGCTGTACCACTAACATTGAGAAGTTGGAAGGCCCTGCTACATTTCCACACTTGGAAATTCACCATTCAGAATATTCTCATATTGGAAGGACTATGTGGACGTGGTCGAAGGTCACGCGACCAAAGATGCAGCGAAACAGTCCGGCAGGTGCTTTGGCGCGCATATGCACTCGCTGTCAAGCCTAGCATATATCAATATGTACGGAACTCCAAGACGGCTGCTGAGGCTTCGGGAAAAGCTTGTCAAGAAGTTTTTGAAGACAAAGGTCTTTATAGACGGGTTTTATTGCTAAGACGATTACCAGGTAGGATTCAATTTACGGATTTTGATACGATGACATCTTACATTGAAGAAGTATTGTACCACACTGGTGCAGCAACTCCTTGACATAGGAAGACAGATAGAAGATGCGGAAGGTCGCTGAGATATTGCTGAGTGGATTGTCGTCTGAGTATGAAGCCACAATTGTCTCCAGATTTGTCTGCCCGGTCACTCACGCAACTAATCAAATTTCAAGTGAACTGGCTCAAGTCAAGACTTTTTGCAGGAGTATGCTCTGCAAAAGTCTCCAATGAGTGTGGTTCAGCATTTGTATCCTAAAAAGACTGTGAATCTCAAGTCTGCAATCACTGTGGAAAGAAAAGGGACATACTCAAGGCCCGTTGTTTCAAGTTAAAACGTGAAAAGAAGACCAACAAGGCAGCGACTGCGGCTGTTGATAGATCGCATTTATAGTGTCAGCAGTTTTCTCACTGTTCCCGATATAATAATTTTTACTTAGATAGTGGTGCGAGCAATCACATGGTCAATACCAAAGATTTTTTTGAGGACATTAAACCTTGTAATACTACAGTAAAGGTAGCCAATAATGATACCCTTACAAGTCAAGGGATTGGAACAATAAAATTGTCTCTTAAGAATAATCAGGTGAGTCCATTAGACTTTAGTCTAATGTCCTTATATGTAAAGCCGCAGTTATCTAGTAATTTAATTTCCATTTCCAAGTTAATTCAAAAAGATTATTCTGTTGTGTTTGATAATAAGGGCTGTTCTATTTATCACAGAGGTCATAACTACTGGCAACCCAATTGCATGTGTTGCATGTATTAATGGTTTATATAGTATATGTGTATGTGTCAGTGTAAAAACTAACAAGTTCCCTCGCACAAGGAGCACTCTGCTAATGTTTCCTGGAGTAATAATAGCCATGGAATCACCGAGAGCCAAGGTAGCAGCAGGTTTACCAGCAGAGTTATGGCACAGGCGTCTCGCACATTTGAGTGTTAAAGGTATGATGCAACTCCGGGACTGTGCATGTGGTATCATGTTTCAGGATGCAGATAGGCTGAAGAACTGTGAGCCATGTCTTCAGGGGGAAGATGTCGGCCGCATCTTATCCCACTGGGCAGGCACATGCAGAGCAACTGAGCCACTGCAGTTAATCCACAGTGACGTCTGTGGACCAATGCAGGAGCCAAGCTGGGGAGGGGCGAGATATCTTGTCACTGCTTTACAGATGACTGCACACGCAAAACTTACGGATGCACCTTACTTGAAGAATAAATCAGAGGTAATTACTTGCCATTTTATAACCTTTAAGTTACAAGTAGAAAATCAATTGGGTTTGCGTATAAAAATGTTGAGAACTGATAATGGTGGTGAATATTTCAGTAACAAATTCTCTGAATATTTAAAAAGGAAAGGTATTATTCATCAAAGTACCGTGCCCTACTGTCCACAACAAAAATGGGGTTAGTGAGCGACTTAATCGAACGCTAATGGATAAGGTTAGGTGTATGCTGGCAGAGTCAGGACTTTGCTACCGTTACTGGGGAGAGGCAGTGATGACTGCCATTTATCTTAAAAATAAGATCACCCACTGTGGCCTTAGCAGGTCAGTTTGCCTGAGCAAGTTTGGTCTGGTTCGCCTGTGGACCTGACTCATCTCAGGGTTTTTGGCTTGCATTGCGTATTACCTTAATCCATCTCAGAAGCGTAGGAAGTTGGATCCTAAGGCGCAAATGGCTATTTTGTTGGCTATAGCGGGCACGTTGTAAGGGCTATAGATTATCTGATCCATCTAGTCCTAATAATGTTATTATTTCCCGTAGTGTATTGGCATTCATAGAGAATAAGTTTTAGCGGAGAAAAGTACCTGTTGTATCAGAAAATGACTGTGATATTAATAATTATTATTTTAATATAATCCAAGATAATTTGATGAATAATGACTAATGACAATTTTAATTCAATTCGTGATGATGTTATTCATTGAAGAGAATTCCTAATCAAAATATTTCTCAATCTTCAGATGCCGAGGCAAGCGAGAAGAATCTTTTAAAAGGAAATTGTGACCAATTCAGACTCCGTTGAAGAATCTGATGCTGACGAGTTTTATGAAAGAAGTATGACGTCGTCATGGCCAGCCTTCTGATGGAGGGGAAGAATTAGTACCTGTCGAACCCGCGACGAGGGTGTCTACAAATCGTCCTGTACGTAATATCACGTCCACCACAAAGGTATGAGTGGCGATATGATTATAGTATGTTAAGTCAGCATGCTCTGTATGAGGAACCACTGTCATATGATGAAGCTATGGCTTCCGTCACACCGTGAGGATTGGCTTGCAGCTATGCAGAGCGAATACAACTCCCTTTTGGAAAATCAAGGTTTGGAAACTGGTTTGCTAGACCTACTAACACAAATATTGTGAAATGCAAATGGGTTTACTAAACTGAAGCATGACGCAGATGGTAAATTTGATAGGTTTAAAGCTAGACTGGTTGCCAGGGGGGTTTTACTCAGAAACAGGGAATTGATTATAACGAGACATCTCTTCTCCGGTGGTGAGGCATTCCTCTATGAGAATTTTGTTTTTCATTGGCAAATGAAAATGGACTTAGAAATTGATCATATTGATGTCACAACTGCATTTTTAAGTAATGGTGATCTTAATGAAGTCATATACATGGAGCAACCTGTAGGTTTTACTAATGGCAATGCATAAATGAAGTTTGTCTATTAAATAAAAGTTTGTATGGTTTGAAACAAGCCAGTAAGATGTGGAATGAGAAATTACACTTAATGTTTTAGTTGAAACTGGTTTCAAACAATCACTTTGTGAACCTTGTATTTACACAAAGAAAGTAGACAAAAGATTTTGTTATTGTTGCTGTGTATGTTGACGATTTCTATGTATTTTTCAGTAAAAATAGTTCAATTAAAAAGCAGTTGTTAAGTGTATTGCAAATGAAATTCAATGTCAAAAATTTAGGACCATTGAAAAACTGTCTAGAGCATGAGAGTCACTAGAGATAGGACTAAAAATACTTTGTGTTTAGATCAGTCAGAGAATATATTAAAAAATTGTTAAAAACGTTTTTAATATGGAAAACTGTAAGCCAGTTAGTACTCCTCATGGTTTTTAAAATTGTAAGTTGACAAAGAATAGTGATGCAAATGTACATTTTGACAGATGAAACCCTGTAATTATAGGCAGCTGTATGGGTAGTCTTATGTATTTATCTGTATGTTAACTAGACCAGATATTTCTTTTTCATGTAGCCAGTTGAGTCAATTTAACAATTCCTTTGATAAGTCTCATTGGACTGCGGCTAAAAGAATATTGAGGTATCTAGCTGGTACAATTAATCATTCTTTATGTTTTATGAAGAGTGTTGATTATAGTTTGGTAGGATACGCTGATGCCGATTGGGGCAATGTGACGTAAATGACCGAAAAATCCTATACAGGGTTTGTCATAAAACTGGGGAATAGTACAATCAACTGGGAATCTCGTAAACAGAGATGCGTTGCTTTGTCTAGTACCGAAGCCGAATATTTGGCAATAGGTGACATATCAGTAAAGACTTGTCCTTTATTAAAGAACTTGTTATCAGAGCTTATATCAGAGGATAAGTTTCCTGGTAACTGTATATAATGATAACCAGAGCGCTCAAAAGCTTCTGGAATGTAAAGAGTTTTTGTCATAAGAGGACCTAAACACATTGACATAAGATTTCATTTTGTGAAAGATTTAATTAAGTCTAAGTCTATTTTTGTTAAGTATTTATCAACTGACAAAATGATTGCTGATGTTTTGACCAAACCTTTGTGTAAAGTTAAGCACTATTGTTTCATTAATGATATGAATATGTTGACACCTGATGTTTCTACATATAAGTAAGACTCAAATTTTTCTGTTTTGTGTTGTCGAATAATTTTTGATATATTTACAATTTTAATTGTATTTAATTTTTGTAATTATTATTATTTGACATAATGTTATAAGGTATAGAGGGGAAGTGTCGAGCTTTATATGCTTATTTATATGGTAACCCTATTTCATGAATGGTATACCTTAAACATGTTTTTGATGTATGACAACACTGTATGTTTTTGACATTAGCTACCTTTGTTAGCTACTTCCTTCTTCCTCGGGATATTGTCATGGCCGGACGATATATTTTTCATCCTTATAATTGCTGTTATTTCTCTTGGCTTTGTGTAGCTTTATTATCATAATAAACGCTCGTGCAAGTCTCTTGGTGCATGTCTCATTATTGTTGGGCTCGCCTCTTGTACCGCTCCATTATTCTGCGATTAAAGTCAAAGAGTGCGGGCGGGGGAGACGCGCAGCGGCAGATTAACGCAACGGGCCAGCGCGTGCCAATGATTAAATATAACTTAGCATTATTTAATTTTGGTACTAAAAGTACAAATTAAATAAAAAACGAATAACAAAAATTTGTGTTTTTTTTTAGTAATAAGGCTTCTGCTTCCGGTTCCGTTTCTGCTTCCGCTAAAAATTTAATTTTTTGACATCTATTTCATTCCGCTTCCGTAAAGACACTTCCGTTGCATCACTATCTCGTTTACATATCAGAGATAAGATTTTTGTTTAAGTTGTGTTGTAATCCACCACTGGTGCTCCGCCCCGGCATTTGCTCGGGAGGAGTACATACATAAATTGTAGCACATATCACTCAGGTATAATGTAGCTTTCTATTGGTAAAAGAATTTTTGAAATTGGTTCAGTAGCTTTAAATTTACCCCTACAAACAAACTTACCCACTTCCTCTTTATAATAATATAGTGTGAAGTGTGGTAATTCCTAAACGCCTTGACAGATAGATGTGTAAAAGTTCACTTAAATGCCTTACGTTATCCTGGGCAGTGATGTGCCGTTTCCCAAATTTTCAAACGGCCATTTCTTGGAGATTTCTCGGAAATATTTCCGAGAGAGGAAAATCTTCCTAAAGCCACAGAAATTTCTGAGAATTTTCAAAGGAAGAAACTTTCGGGAACAGGAAATTTCTGTTTGACATCGCTAATCCCGGGTGACATAGGCTAATGTCTAAAAAGGATTTTTTTAATTTTAATAAAATTAATTAACAAAATGCTACTAACCTCTCTAGTGTTACCCTGCAGCGTACCAAACAGGGCTCCATTACCATCCATAACAATGAAGTAAACATGTTATCATCCGTAACAGGGCAGTGTGAGCCTCCGTGTGAAATTATTATCGCACCAAGTACAGGGACGTGTTGATCGGCTTGAATAGTTCGAAGTCTGTATTCACCTTCTTCTCCTTGCCTTCTTCGGTGACGATGGTCCCATAAGTATATCACCGAGCCGTTGGGTGGCACTGTAATATTTATTAATTGTTTTATGGTAGTCTTTACTGAACAGAGTAAAGAAGGGGTCTTTAGTCGTTTCGAACCACAAGCGATACAGAAACGCGGTGCAAATCGCCCAAGAGCCCTTTTTGAATGGAGTCTTTCGACCAATTCGAATCGACCCATTTCAAAAGATACCTAGGGCGGTTCGAATAGCTTGTGGTGCGAAACGACCAAAGACCCGAAATAAGAACCATGTCCATTGACATGACCAATGACCATACTCGCCAGTGGCGATATGATAACCCTATTGATATTTCACATTATTATTTTGTTGCACTTTGTAAATTACTACTCTCTGTTTGGTCTAATAGGGGACCGGACAACTTTTCGTTAATATTTTGAAATATCTCACAATAATAGAATCACCCTTAAAAATTACATCAATAACCAAAGTATTTCCCAAGATATAGCGAAACATTTCACATTTTTAAGCGATGTTTGGGCGATACCAAACGCCCTTACTAAACGTTGCATTCATATGACGTCACATGAAAATGGTACTTTCCCATAAAGTTTGAACTCAAATATAGAGGTCGCTCAGGAGAATAAACTCATGTGAAAAGTCGCAACATGTGTTTAATTATGTATTCTATGCTTGGAGTACGAATTTTACCAATTCTCATACCTTGACGGTCCCCTATTGGTTGACGCATTGAGAATGCCATAAATTCTACCATTTGTAGATGTCGACCAACATCTTGGCGACCCGCCTTAAATGGTGCTTGGGTAGTATTTAATATGTGTGATAAGTTATCTAGTTCACATTTCGTGTACAGCTTGAGTCTATGCTGCACAGATGTGATATACAATCTGATCACATCTCGACTGATGTTGGACGCGGTGCCAAGCTGCGTCGAGAAGCGCGCGTCTTGGATATCTGGCAACTTATCCAACTCACCTTTCGTGTACAGCTTGAGTCTATGCTGCACAGACGTGATAGCTCCAAGCACGGGGTGGCTGAAATTAAAATTATAATTTATTAGTCTTGGTCTGAAAAAGTATCTCTATGCATGATAGCCACATTACTTAGGAAGGCTATAGATATCCAAAATCCTAAAATGCTTATGGGACCAAAGCCACAATACAATTTTTAGATACAATTTTTTTAATTTTGAACCTTATGCGAAGTGCGAGTGAATAGCGAAGTGAGATGCGAGTTGATATTAGAATTTATAGAATCGACCTGCTGCCCCCTGTGCCCTAACACCTGCACTCGGGATGACCTGATGGCCATGTAATTGTGTCAATCCGCGGAAAAAGGTACCTTGTAATTAGTTGGCATGAAGTGTTTAGAAAAAATAAATCATACGAGTTTACTTAGCTTATAGTAAGCGCAATATAGTGCCAACGACCTGGTACGCTCTGGATTGACACAATTAGCTTCCTTATATTGGTTAACAATGATGAATATTTGGAAGGTGTAGTCCATTTGACGATCGCTATGTTAATTACATTCTATCGCTGCTGCACATTAATGAAACTTTCTTGTTGTCGCTGTAGATAGATGCAAGTTTTACTACCAACTCTGAGGCCTACTCTGAAATAGCAACATTTGTCTTAAGCAGCTGACGACGTCAAGCTAAAATGAGCTTTAAGATCGATAAAGCCAATAAAAAATAGACATTTACGAACCAAATCGAGATCCCATTGGCTAAAAAAAGTTACGAAACATAACGCATTCCATTATAAGCAATATCTCAGAGCGAATTTATAAATCCAACATTATTCAACACAAATCGCTATGTCTGTAGGTATGCAAAATTGGAATATTTGCATAAATAAATAAAATGCTCATAAAATGTTTCTTTTAGATTAGACTTTAATATTTTTGCATTTGCGCGGAAAAGCTTACATAAATATTTTATTATAATATTGAAGTGCGATATGAGTGCATTTTTTACTTATTATACCCATTAGTGAACAACATTCACTCAAGTGCTTTTTGCATTAGAATTAAAACTAACTACTGAATAAGATTTTAGCAGAGACCATAAAGTTATGTATAAAATAAAAATACGGATCTACTGTGATTTCTAAGTGTAGCAGTCATGAAGAAAAAGAACATAATTATTTATTTTTCTATAAATAATTATGTTCTTTTCTTAGGTCTTGTTTTCTAACCCTTTTTCAGTTACCACCGGAAAGTAACACACAGAAATACCACATTTTCTAAATAAAGAGCTCAATGTTTCTGTATAATGTTGCATATCACCTGAGCTTTATTATCTGCTACTATCTTGGAAATCTACTTTTTCATTTGTGCCATCGCCCGCCATTTATATCGTCGACGAACACAATTAATTTAATTAAACCATGACGTAAATTCGCCTGTTTGATGTAATCATTTTAACAGGTTGACCGAGTGTTGGGAAGCGGTGAAAAATTTGGGAAAAAAATTGTGGATATGCATCAGCAGCTATTTTATAAGAGAGTATAAAAATTTTTCTATTTAAAATAATAGGATATATGATGATTACCTGCTCCTTGACACCACCGCCAAGTTCCGCCTTGCAGCCGCCGCAGACGAAGTGGTGAAGGCGTGCCAGGACACGCCCAGAGCCTGGATCACGCGCTGGAAAGATTAATAACAATAAGTTAAATGTCAATCCTGGGACCTTTTCACCACTTGACCATCACTGCTTCACTATAGCTGCAGTTAGATTACGGTAGTTATCAAGTGCTTGTCAGATGCCTTTAGTAAATTAAAAAATCTGACACCAATTTTATCTTTAACACTCGATAAGGTAAGGAAGAGTGACTGTCAAGCTACTTATCTGACGCTAGATAGTTGTTTAATAATATTTACAAGAGGCCGTTAGGCTGTTTAAAAATTAGGATAAAGGACGTTGCATGTAGATTGACAGTAACACACCCGAAAAGAGTCGACTGGACACACAATTTTATTTCCGGTGTCTTGGAAGTAGAGTACCCAAATGTCTAAAACACTAAAGGACAATGTTCACGCGGGCGAAGCCGCGGGTAACAACTAGTTACAATAATATAATTTCTTTTGTAATGATAGTTTTGGATAACTTGTATAAGTACTTAAAATTGTCATTTCATCTCATAAATATCACTTTAAAAAGTTGCCATATCATCTCGTCATCATCTCGTCATGTTAGTGTTTTTATTTACACGCATGAAATAGTTTAATGCTATCTAGCATGGACCCAAGACTTTGTTCCCGTGGGGTGGGGAAATCCTCTTAATTACTCCCTATGTAAGAAACCCAAACTCCATTTATTCTTACCAGGCCTATCATGTAAATAATCTTGATTCTTTATCTTCTTGATGAAGAAATTGTAGAGAATTTGGTAAATAGGGATAGGAATTCAAAGCAATGTGTCTACATCACCCCCAACCCTGTATTCTATACACTACACTTGTAGTAGAGTATAGAATAGACTTTAAAGAGATTTGACATATCTATGAAATAAAGTGCTATCATTTACACAATCCAAGCATTGGAAAGTTATGTGCCTATATTTATCTTAAGTGTTAGTGTATAGAAACCGTTCAACATCCGAATAAAACTTGCGCAAGGTGTGAGAAAACAGTTTATCCAGCAGGAGGAGCTGGTAAATGTTTGGACAAGGTAATTTTCTCTTGCATTCCTTTGAATAAACTAGTTTAATTTCACATAGCACATTGATTCCGATTGTAAGGAAAGCTGCAAAATGTATACTTTCTATTCCTTCCACGGCTTCCACTTCATTATTAATAACAAGAGCACGTTCTAAATTCGAATGATGTTAACTTTTTAGCAAGCATGTAACAGTGGGCCGGAATGTGAATCTGGAAAAGACAATGCAAAATAAATATATTCTAGTAAAAACATCTAATTATGTGATACAAAAATCCTCATTTTTTCAAAATCTGTTACCTATCTTTTTTCCAGGGGTAGATTTGTTTGGCCCCATAGTAAAAGTTGGTATAAATGATTAGGACTAGCGTTTGGCATCGGTCTCAATTATGCACAACGAATTTAATTTTGGGGCCAATTGGTTTCCGCATTGTCCTTTGTAATTACAATTTTCAAATCATTTTAATGACGGTATTACAGAAGGAGCGCCCGCCGAAATTTAGAACTTCTACTCTCCTTTAATGAACTTCGAAGGCACATCCGTACAAAGCAAAGGCGCTCTTTGCTTGCTGTATGTACCCTCGATGCTACCAGGAGACAGCTGATGACCGAGTGACGAGGAATGAAGAGTGAACGAAGTATATGGCGTGAAATTAAACCTTTACAGTCTAAAAATAAGATTATAGCTACCATAAAACGCATATAAATACCATTTAAATTAAATGAATTGGGGGATTAATCTTTTAATATTTACCTTTGTTACACTATTGCTACAAAAATATATTTTGTTAACCTGTCTCGTATTAGCTGCTTCTACATAATTCGGATAACATTAATGGTGTATCAGCACTTTTTTCCTTTGTAATAAATTGCATTCGGAATGTACTGCATATAACTGTACAATATTATTAAGGTTATTTTGTATGACCACTAACAGTCTTAGTCTTAGGTTTACGCGATGTAGGCACTTCTACGTTTTAATAAATTTAGCAGACCGTTTAAGACAATGTTTGGCCCTTTCCTATCCATTTATCTTTCCAAATAATCCTAGAAATAAATCTACTTGTGCAAATCTAAGTTTAAATAATAAATATAGTAAGTAATAAGTAAAATAAAGATCGACATATTGCATCAGATTTCGGTTCGCACGAAACTACCTTCAACTTTTAATATGAAAATTTCTTTTTCTTATATTTTTCCATTAAATTAGTGTAAATCGTATTAAGATTTTATCCTATTACTGCCTCTGTTTGTGTGGGATAGCGACGATATGAATGTCATTAAAAAATTCATTGTTTTGCGTTGTACGTATTTTTGGAAGGACTGCATGTCCTTCAGAATATCATCTGTCCCAAGTATTGTACCTGTAGTCCTCTAGATCCAGATACGCAACTCGAAAGTACAATAGCTCACTAGCCAAAGAGTCACAATGACACATTTCGTGTCATCTACATACTTATTGACAGCTAGATTTCGAAAACTAGATTTCTAAGTTTTCCTTAAGTTATTATAAGTACATTGAAGAAAATATAAAATAGTTACGATTTTAGATTAGTCTTGAAATTGAAACAACATTTTTAAAGCTAAGTTTAAAGCCATTTTTCAACAAACTTTCATAGCCCGCCCTGTGTCACCAACGTTTTTGACAGCGAAATTTCATCTCCAAGAAGTCTAAAACATTTTGTTTTGCGCAGAGCGACGTCAGCATTTTGCGAAATTGGAGACGCTGGATCTTAAAATATGAATTTTGAAATAGCGGTCTGAATTTTATCGCTTCTGCACTTTTTCCGCTTTTCTTGCATAATTTTTAAACCATTCAAAATTTAAATAGGTTACATGTTACGCCGTGTGGCACAGACTTTATTTTGCACGATACGTCAAAGACGGCATTGCCCTCGTTTCGGACGTCGTGCACGTTGTGCCGGGTAAACATAGCAGTTTCTGCTGTCTGCGATTACGAGTTAAAAAGTGTTATAGTACTTGCTTATCACCCAAGTGATTTGTTTACTGTTGAAATACGAGGCCTGGAGTTACTTTAGAAAGTGTATTAAAACTGTAATTTAACATTCAAGGTATGGCAAAATTCACGGAAAACGTTTAAAAAGGCGAATGTTTTGGTATGTCTAAAACATTTAAAAACATTTTTCATTTCTCTTGCTCGTAAAGTTTCTAATCGACTGAACAAATGTATTAAATTAAGACAAATAGTTATTTTGACATTGTTATTACATTTGGTTTTATATAAGTATTCCACCAGTGGTCAAACGTAATTGGTATATAAAATTTAGACTTTTTTTTGAAAAGGGTGATTTTTCGATATGTAAATAAGCCGAAAAAAGTAATTAATAATTTTCGGAGAAAGTATATGAAAATTTTGTAATATTTTTTCGCAGAATGCGTTTGTTTTACGAGCCAAGCCAGATCAATAAAATTTTGGACAACACGTCTTTGGGATCATGAAATTCGGATACAGCAACAGCCTTTAAGGAGGATCTTTCGACGCCGTTAAGGAGTCGTGGTCCTTCGAATGCATGCTTATCGCACTACGCTTGTTTGTCAGATGCTGTTGCTGTTCATGTGCTTTTGCTCCTAATGTTTTATAATAATAATAATAATAATTCTTTAACCTCAGCTAGCTTTTCATCTACTTACTTCATTTAATCATTTTTCTTCTTCTATCGCTTGGCCATGGCCCGCTTTAGTTGAAATACTTACCCTCAAGAGAGGAGAAAAAATATAAAAATAAATAATAATAATAATAATAATTTTTTATTTCAGGTAAAAACCCATACAAATGTACAAAATAATATAAATTGTACATAAATAAATAAACAAAGTTACGGTCACGCAGTGTGACAACAGTCTTATAATTTTTTAAATCATTTTTTTATTTGGTTTCGATGTGCATTGTGCAGTGATCCAATACTGCATCATCGGGCTCGTCAGGTCGTTGCCTACTACTTTAAGTGTACTATTATTAACGCCACGCAATCTGTCCCAAAAAGAAGATATACGTGACCTCATAGCCAGCAGAGAAATCAGGCGATCTCCCCTCGGCGAACATACCCGACGCTGCAATGGCAGGAAGCTTCATGAGGATGCGGTATGCGTTGTTATACTGCACCCTCATGGTACTGTAGGAGGGTCTCTTATGCCTGTACCATAACTGACGGGTGTAGAGACACTGGCGAGTACGCCCTAAAGAGGGTCTCCTTCACTTCTACGCTTCATTTTTGCAAAACGGCGCGCAGGCATGTTACACCGAACCGACAATGCCCGTCTCTCGCGCTCCATATCCAAATCATCTTGTTTCGATCTTCAGTAACAATATGGCCAAGATATTTGAACTGGTTGAACTGGTTGAACAACCCGAACCACTGTGCCATTCAAAACGACGGGGTGATATTCTCCGGACTCTTCCCTGCACTTGAAGACGAGCATCTCCCGTTTTCGCCACATTATATTTTTAGTCCGTGAGAGTTAACGCAGCCTCTCACAGACTGACAACAATTGAGTAAGCCCGCTGATCGATGGGCTGAGGAGAACCATGTCGTCCGCATAACTGAGGTTGTTAAAGCAAACACCATCAATATGACAGCCGACTTAGTTCTCCTCCAGCTTTCACCGATCAGGTCATTTCACATAAACATTGAAGAGATCCGGAAGAGAGTCTGGCCCACCTTGGCGTACCCCGCATTCCAATTTGTAAGCATTGGAGGTCGTGTCGCCCCATTTTACATAGTTGGTTTGGCCTCCGTACCAGTGCGCCAACAGTCGAACGATTGTTTCGAGACCCACAGGAGCGCAGTTTGCTCCAAAGAATGTTATAATTCACCAGATCAAACGACGCTGCTGAGGGTCCAAAAACATATAAACTGGTGTATCACGTTTGACGTAATAGTCTGCAGCGTATTTTAAACAAACAATCGCCGAGTCCAGTTGACACACCGGGGCGGAAGCCAAACTGAGCCTCATCTATATCTAAATTCCGCAGCAGCTCCGGCTGAATCAACCCGCTCAAATATCTTGCCCAAAATGGTTTCCCCAGGAGATGGGCCTATAATTTTTAGATGAACTCAAGTCTCCGTCCTGTTCTTGACTATAGGCACGACCAATGTACGCATAGAGAGCTTCAGGAAAGTATGAGTGTTTCAAACATAAGTTATAAAGCACGCATAACCTAGACCATAGTGGCTCCCCAGCACCAAAGGACGTGTTCTATACTCAAGTCAATGTGTGGGAGATTTGCCTCTTTTCATGCCACGCACCGCATTAGCAATGTCATCTGTACAAAACTGCAACTTTGGCCCTTTCCTATCCATTTCTTTCCAAATAATCCTAGAAATAAATCTACTTGTGCAAATCTAAGTTTAAATAATAAATATAGTAAGTAATAAGTAAAATAAGATCGAAATATTGCATCAGATTTCGGTTCGCACGGAAAACTACCTTCAACTTTTAACCTAAACAATTTCTTTTTCTTATATTTTCCATTAAATTAGTGTAAAAATCATTAGGAATGATATTTTATCCTATTACTGCCTCTGTTGTGTGGGATAGCGACGTGATTTTCAACGAATATCATTAAAAGGAGGAGGTTCATTGTTTTGCGTTGTACGTATTTTTTGGAAGGACTGCATGTCCTATCAGAATATCATCTGTCCCAAGTATTGTACCTGTAGTCCTCTGAATCAGATACGCAACTCCGAGGTACAATAGCTCACTAGCCAAAAAGTCACAATGACACATTTCGTGTCATCTACATACTTATTGACAACTAGGTTTCGAAAACTAGATTTCTAAGTTTTCTTAAGTTATTACAATGCATTGAAAAAAATATAAAATAGTTACGATTTTAGATTAGTCTTGAAATTGAAACAACATTTTAAAACTAAGTTTAAAACATTTTTCAACAAACTTTCATAGCCCGCCCTGTGTCACCAGCATTTTTAATTACGGCGAAATTTCATCTCCAGAAGTTAAACTATTTAAATAACATTTTGTTTTGCATAGGAAAGCGTACGTCAGCATTTTGCAGGTGGAGACAGCTGGATCTTAAAATAATGAATTTCTGAAATAGCGGTCTAAGATTTTATCGCTTCTGCGCCCTTTGAAGCCGCTTTTTCTTGCATAATTTTTTTAGACTACATTAAATTTAAATAGGTTACATGTTATGTGTGGCACAGGCTTTATTTTGCACGATACGTCAGCGGCATTGCCACTCGTTTCCGGACGTCGTGCACGTTGTGCCGGGTAAACATAACAGTTTCTGCTGTCTGCGATTACGGGAGTTAAAAAGTGTTATAGTACTTGCTTATCACCCAAGTGATTTGTTTACTGTTGAAATACGAGGCCTGGGTGCCTAGAAAGTGTATTAAAACTGTAATTAACATTCCAGGTATGGCAGAATTCACGGGAAAACGTTTAAAAGGCGAATGTTTTACAGGTATGTCTAAAACATTTAAAAACATTTTCATTTCTCTTGCTCGTAAAGTTTCTAATCGACTGAACAAATGTATTAAATTAAGACAAAGTAGTTATTTTGACATTATTTATTATTTGGTTTTATATAAGTGATTCCACCAGTGGTCAAACGTAGTAGTAAATAAAATTAGACTTTTATTTGAAAAAGGGTGATTTTTGATATGTAAAAGCCGAAAAGTAATATAAATTTTTCCGGAAAGAAATATGAAAATTTTGTCACATATTTTTTCGCAGAATGCGTTTGTTTTACGAGCCAAGCAGTCAATAAAATTTTGGACAACACACGTCTTTGGGATCAACGAAATTCGGATATGGCAACAGCCTTTAAGGAGGATCTTTCGACGCCGTTAAGGGTCGTGGTCCTTCGAATCATCACTTATCCTTTTCGCTTGTTTGTCGGTCTTTGTTGCTGTTCCTTATTACTTTGCTCCTAATGTTTTATAATAATAATAATAATAGCCAATTCTTAACTCAGCTAGCTTTTCTCTGTCCCAAAGAAGATATACATTGACCTCATAATAGCAGAGAAATCGGGCATTCTCCCCTCGGCGAACATGCCCGACGCGCTGCAATAGCGAAGCTTCATGAGGATGCGGTATGCGTTATTATACTGCACCCTCATGGTACTGTAGGAGGTCCTCTTATGCCTGTACCATAACTGACAAGGTGTAGAGACACTGGCAGTACGCCCTAACGAGGGTCTCATTCACTTCTACGCTTACATTTTGCAAAACGGCGCGCGAGCATATTTTCGAACCGACAATGCCCGTCTCTGCGCGCTCCATATCCAAATCATCTTTTCGATCTTCAGTAACAATATGGCCAAGATATTTGAACTGGTTGAACTGGTTGAACAACCCGAACCACTGTGCCATTCAAAACGACAGGGGTGATATTCTCCGGACTCTTCCCTGCCTTGAAGACGAGCATCTCCGTTTTCGCCACATTATATTTTTAGTCCGTGAGAGTTAAGCATAACTCTCACCAGACTGTTTTAACAATTGAAGAGTAAGCCCGCTGATCGATGGGCTGAGGAGAATTATGTCGTCCGCACTTAACTGAGGTTGTTAAAGCAAACACCATCAATATGACAGCCGACCTTAGTTCTCCTCCAAGCTCACCGATCGAGTCATTCACATAAACATTGAAGAGATCCAGAGAAGTCGCCCCACCTTGGCGTACCCCGGCTTGTTGTAAGCATTGGAGGTCGTGTCGCCCCATTTTACATAGTTGGTTTGGCCTCCGTACCAGTGCGCCAACAGTCGAACGATTGTTTCCGAGACCCCACAGGAGCGCGGTTTGCTCCAAAGAATGTTATAATTCACCAAGATCAAACGCGCTGCTGAGGTCTAAAAAGCATGCATAAACTGGTGTATCACGTTTGACGTAATAGTCTGCAGCGTATTTTAAACAAACAATCGCCGAGTCAGTTGGCTTTTCGGGGCGGAAGCCAAACTGAGCCTCATCTATATCTAAATTCCGCAGCAGCTCCGGCTGAAATCAACCGCGCTCAAATATCTTGCCCAAAATGGTTCCAAGGGAGATGGGCCTATAATTTTTAGATGAACTCAAGTCTCACGTCCTGTTCTTGACTATAGGCACGACCAATGTACGCATGGGAAGCTTCCAGGAAGGTATGAGTGTTTCAAACATAAGGTGCACAAAACACGCATAACCTAGACCATAGTGGCTCCCCAGCATAAAGGACGTGTTCTGCTCTCAAGTCGTCGTAGCCAGGAGATTTGCCTCTTTTTATTTTTTCCACGCACTTTGCCTTAGCAATGTCATCTGTACAAAACTGCAAGACTGGTTCATCAGATACCAGACGAGTTTCGTTCTCTATCGTCAGGGTTCGCGGGCATGGGTTCTTTTTGAAATTGGAGGCAAATAACTCTGCTATCTCCCCTGGCCGTTGCATGCCGTCCACAGTGACAGGTAAGCTCTGTTTCTTTTTGTAATTTTCTTGTAGCGTTCCAAAATTTTGAAAAATTTTTTGTTCCTTCTGTGCATTGCCAAAATGTCCATTTTAATAATTTCTTCATTCTTAATACACCATTTTAATTTGTTTTTTAAAACTTTCTACTTTTATCCATGTTACTATATATGTCACCTGTGGTCGGCTTGCCGGCCAAGTCAACCAAACATTGTACTGAAGACGGGCGGCTGAGTGGCTTTCTTGTACATGGAGGGTTCCATCCAGTGTATGGGAGTACGTCTTTTTGTGCCAGTAGACCGATTCTTTGAGCAACTGGTGGCACCTGACTGTAGTATATGAACAATATCACTATACAGATCGTCAATTATGTTAAAATAGTCGTCGCTACTTTCGTAAAGTTTCTAAATATTTACAAACGTTCGTTTTAAAAAATTCTTTTCTACAAAATTCATAATATTTATTTATTTGACTAGCATCTCTGTATCCCCATTTTATGTTAGGTTTATTTATTTCAAGCGCACGATTCTCTCCCCGTGACTGTCCCACTGACCATTTCAAGTTCACAATCAATACACAGTGGTACATGATCAGAAGTGTAACTGCCATATAAAACATTTGCTGACTTAACGGTATCGCGGGCCGCTGTAGTGGTTATACAGTGGTCCAACCACGAGAGTAGTACCACGCACTTTGCATTGAAAAGTATGAGTAAGATGATGTAATACCCACACGGAAGTTTTAGTTCTGCCTATATTTTTTGTTTACACTACCAGCCTTGGCCGTTTGTTTTTGGTTTAATAATCCGGATATTTGTGTCTTTTTATGAAACTGATGAAGGTTTAAATATTGTGAAGACCATATAAGTAAAAAACTTACTACAATAAATTAAGAAGATTTTGAAGAAAATCGCGCTAATGTAAAAAGTTATTTAAGGCCGTTAAAGTAGGAGAAGATATGCTGAAAGTTGCGACAATTTCTTTTAAGAAACTTATACCGCTGACATTCTACGGATGTAAAGTAAAATTTTAAGTGATCGATGTGCTCCAAATTACGCTGTGACTGATTACAATCGATTTCAGAAGCTGCACCCAACACTCGATTAACACGTGCAATAAATTACTTCACAGTTGTTAGTTCGATTAGTGATCGATAGTAATGATAGTATTATTGATTCACCTGTTTCCTGACATTGTTATCTAAAACTATGGAAAACAATTTGACCGTGTCGTCAAAGAAGCACATGAATAAAATTCTTTGATCTTATTTTGAAAGAAAAAAATCTTAGAGTCTTATAGAGTCTTATAAGTCATGACTCGTGCATAAATTTTATATGATTAAAAAACACAAGTTCGAGTCAAGCTCCCGCATCGAGGTTTCCCGTATAATTTCTTAAATAACTTTGAAACTCTATTAGTGTTTATCTTAAAAAAAAAAAATTGCGGGGAAAAAAGGCGTAATATTTATGTATGTTATCTATCATAGAGTCAAAAATATCTTTCGGTCCAAAATTCCCGAAAAATACTCAGACAGAATGTATTTTAAATAATCACCAGCTCTAATTCACGTTGTAATTCCCCCACAGAAATATGGACTAAAGTTAGTATCAGGCGACGATAACGGCCGGGACGCACTTCCCGCGCTAGCTTAATGATTTATGCTGTTTGGAGACACGTAACTGGTCTGGTACGCAGATTAAGTGTTTGTGAAGTCTTTTTTATTCAAACATATTTCTTGTGCAGGTCACGGATTGTTCCACACACCTGGGGCACAGATCATATTATAGTTACTACGTAACTGCCATATTATAGTTACTACGTAACTGCCAGGGTTACCACCTTAATAAAATGTAATGTACAATCGGGGGCAAATAAAACTGGGTAGTTTATTTACAGAACTGAACCCGCTAAGATTCCTATCTTAGCGGGTCTGCAATGAGATAGGGTTCTCTCACTGTATCCAATCAGGTTCAGGTTGATTGGCCCCCGATTCGTACATTACATTTTATTAAGGTGGCAACCCTGGCAGATTACGTAGTAACTATAATATGATCTGTGCCCCAGGTGTTACGAGGCGTCAATTGGCTGCGGTGACTGCTTTCCATTAGCCGGGCCGCATGCCCTGTTTGGCAATGGCTACTCGGTAGTATTGGAAGCGGTGGTGGGAGTGGCCGAGTGGTAGGGCGCGCCCGCCTGTGGCTGCAAAGGAAATATCAGTAAAAAGTAGGATTAGTCATTAAGTAGTGTTAGTTTACCTATAAATAATTGTTAATTATTTCATTATCTCTCAAGTGAGTCTGGTGGAACAATTTATTTCCAGGGCATACAAAGCAGACCCAGTGGGCACACGCACTCTACTTCCCGCACATTGTTGCGCAATTCGAAAGACACGTCCTGCCTGTCCATGGGGTAGCCATGTGTATGTTTGTGATATGGACACGCCATGGGACAGCCACAAAAGTGACCAGTACTACACATCCTGTGAGTAATCATATCAGATAACAAATGTAACCCATCATGCGTTTTATGAAACCACCACCCAAGTCAAAGACGAGGACATTCTTTTCTCCTTCCTTCTTGTCAAGACCATAGGCGATAGCGGCAACGGCGGTTGGCTCGTTGATGATTCTCATGACATTGAGACCAGCAATGGCGGCACGAGCATCTTTGGTAGCCTGACGCTGGGCGTCGTTGCCAAGTAAGCAGGGACTGTAACGATGGCATGGGTAGCCTTCTTTCCGAGGTAAGCCTCAGCAGTTTCCTTCATCTTAGTGAGGACCATGGCAGAGATTTATTCAGGAGCGAAGACCTTGTCACCTGAGCAGTCATAACAGAAAGCATGAGGTTTGCTGACTTCGACTCGATTGACCAGTGACATCAAAGTTTTATTAATACCTAATTGCTGAAGCAAGAGTATGTACAGTCAAGCTTCTATAAGTGCAGTCATACCTCGAAGACCTTATTGCTTAGCCTTAATGATCATAATGCCTTGTAGATTCTGACTGCACTTTTGACGCTTGACTGTACATAGATGATGAACAACTTTTTACGAGTTTCAAAAAGTTGGCAAAGTTTAAGGTTGAGTTAAGATTTATGAGTTGATAGGGAATATCGTTATAGATTTTTTAATCACACATTGTAAAGTAGAATAATCTCTTATTATGGATATAGGAATAAACGTAGGTAGGTACCATAGACTGTTTTAACGTTAAATACCCTCTTTTTAGCTCTGTTGGATCGAGATGGCCTCACACAAAATCTCCAAAACATCTCAAAAATCACGACAAGTCTACAGAAGACATGGAAGTAGACCAGGCAGAGACAGAAGAAATCACAGAAGAAATAAAAGAAGAAAAAACAGAAACTAGTAAAGAAGTAGATACAAATGAAGAAACAGAAGTAAACAAAGAAGAAATAGAGCGTAAGCAAAAGAAGAAATAGACGTAAGCAAATAGACGTAAGCAGACATGACAAAAGAAGAAATAGACATAAGCAAAGAAGAAATAGACGTAAGCAAAGAAATCAAGGAAGAACCAATAGAAGTTAAAGAAGAAATCATAAAAGTAGATAAGCCAGTACCAGAAGAGAGGGAGACAGAAAATGAGGAGTATGAAGATAACATGTTCAAAATGATTCGCTTTTTGGTTGCGTCCGGTCGGTGTGACGTCAGCTTTCCTGTAAGTTGAATATCTTAACTATTTATTATTTTTAGCTTTCGCCCGCGGCTTCGCCCGCGTGAATTTCCCACGGGAACATTGCTTTTTTCCGGGATGAAGGTACCGTATGTCTTCCTCAGTATTTCTATGTGTATGCGAAATTTCAGGACGATAGGTTTAGTCTGGTTCAGTAGATAGCGTGAAGAGGTAACAAACAAATTTAAAAAAACAATCTTACTTTCGCATTTATAATATAAGTTAGGATTAGGATCTTTGCTGTATTACGTAGTATAATGAAATTTATTTTGTCAGAGGCAGGGCAACAACCCTATCAACTCGATGGTAGGACTATTGTGTAGGACCGCGCGGCGGGCGCGGTGGTGCCTCATAACTGGAGACCGCGCGGCGGGCGCGTACTCTATTTGGAACTCGCGCTTGATTACATAGCGAAAAAATTAGTTCGTTTTGGCTTGTTACACGATTGACCAAAAAAGGAGTGTTATGTTTTCAGGGTTCATACATGTATGTATGTAATTTCTTTATTCCACCATGAACGGCTTAACAGATTTTTGATGTGAGAGGTATTGTTAGATTCCTTGCATTAGCCCGAATGACATATGAGCTATGTAAGATGTCAGTCGTGTTTTTTATTTTTAAATAATTAGCTTGTTATTCCTAGATGATTTCATAGACAGAATGAATTAACACCTTTTTTTATAAAAGATGGGTTTGCTCTTGACCACAATGTTGTCCGAGGATAGAGATGAGGTCAGACGAACTTTTTAAATTGTTTAATTTTGTTTAATTATTTATTGTAATTAAAACGATTTACACCAGTTAGGACACAATGTGTTTTGTATTTATTTTGCGAAGATATGGCGTTCATTAGCGATAAATAGCACAAAGTCTGACATACATAGTCATCGTATCCAATCAATCAATTTTAGAAAATGTTCGGTTGGAGATTTTTTGGCTGTGTCATTAGGTGGGTTCATATTCGTTAGGTTTTAGAGCTACAGTTACAAAGAGCACATCGACTTTACTAACTGATGCATTATGATTACCATAACGTTATCCCAAAGATATATTAAAGCCAATGCGTGATTATTTTGGTATTCTGTCCAAAATGAATCTCCTAAGTCTTTCCTGAACGCAGAACGTGACAGCTCACACAGTCGCGTAATAAGCAAATTATAACAGTGTGCAGTGGAGTGCAATGAACGCTGCATTTGGTGCGTTCGATTCCGCATCTGACACTAGGTACAGACACGTTTAACAATCTTGCATGTGACATTTTCATTTTCACGCGTGTTATGTAAGCGTTATTGTTTTCATTATTGTTTCAGTCAATGCCGCAAGGATTATTGATTTAGTATTTCATTTTATAAATACAGAGGCTGCAAGCTTAGTCAATCATAACAAATTTAAATAAAAATATATTAATTAACTAGAAATTTAATTAAAATGGCAATTATAGAAAAGTACAAGTTACTAAAATTCAACACCGACTTTCCCGGATTGATGCACAAATTTTTCATATGCAAGCTTATATTTTTCTTCGAGTTTCGCGGTATCCAATTTTCAACCACTAATTTGCTTCATCTTTAATGTCTTCTGGCGGTGTTAAACACAATGAATCGAAGGAATTTTCGCTTTGGAGAGTTAATTTTTTAGCCAAAAAGTCACTAAATAAAAACAAAATTTTCGCTGAACCGCGCTTTTGTTACTTCTTTGTTTTTGTAAGCAATAGTAGTAGGAACTATACAGCCAAATATGGAATACAATCTTTTTGTAGAAAATTTATAAGGAGTCATAAGGAGTCATAAAGTCTAACTCAACTTCAAAGGTTATTTGTTTAAAGTAATAAAAGATGCCAATGTGCCTGTCTACGGCTAATAATTTATAATTTTTCGATTTCCGAATTTTAGACGTAAGTATAAATAAAAATATTTTTAATAGAATCAGGAGATCAAATACGATAGAGGAATTTGTACTTTTAGATGCTTATTTTTTTCTGTTTTTTCTTTCATTATTCAGAATTTAAAGAATACTTAGGTAGGTATTGTATATAATTAAAAATAACGCTATTACGAATGAGCGATTTTCTGACAGCTAAATTAGGAAAAAAAATCAGTATAAAAAATTCTCAACATATAGCGTTTTATGAAAGCGGAGTCGTTATATGGCTGAACCTATATGGTGCGCTTTTTCTTGTCAACCAGAGGCAGAAAAAAATCACCTAAGTGTTTGACAGTTGCACAAATCACAATATTTATAATTTTTAGGGTTTTTTTTTTATTAGGTTTTATTTTTATATCTATCGCATAAAGAAGCTACTGAAGAACTTCCAAGAGTTTCTGAGCAACATGTTCGACCCGCTGTTCGAAGTCTCCATCAACCCGACCTCCAACCCTGATCTGCATAAATTTCTCACGGTATGCATTACGTGGTTATTATAGTCATAGCCATTCGGAAAAGCATTTCGAAACCTACATCAATGTTGGTTGTGCAATTAAAAACCTTTTTCGATTTAATTAATTTATCAAAGAGGAAAAAGGCGGTCTTTGCCCAGTTGTTGTACATATTATAAGGAAGGGTTTAACATTTTAAACCCTTCCTTATAATAGATTTGAAGACATTTCTTTAGACCCCACGCACGCAGGATTCAGGAAAACATCTGCCTGTTATGTACAAAGAATTACCAAAAAAAATATTTGGATTTTGCTGTAGGTGAGAATTTTTTGGAAAGGATTTTAACTCTCTGTTGAATCTAATTTACGACCAGCATTAGACCATTGATATTCTGATGCGTCCCCAGCAACTGATCGGCTTCGACAGCGTGGACGACGAGACAAAACCTGAGAATCCCAACCTGACGGAGAGCACGAAGCCTCCGGAAGAGTGGGATGATGAAGAGAATCCCCGTACTCGTATTACCTCTACTATATGTACGCGAATATGTCCGTGCTCAACAAACTGAGAAGGTAAGTCCATCCATAGCAATCTTTTTAGGACAATACTCGTAAGTAAATTTCTTTCACATCTTTCAATACTCTGTTCTTCCGTGCTACCAACACGATATGAATCCTGAATGTCCTTCCCTTTTTCATTCCTCTTCTTTGTGTGTACTTTGTACCACATCCCAAATTTTTATCCTCAGATCCATGAGATCATTTTGAAAGAAGAGCATCAGACTTTTAAAGACGCTTTCAATTCCAATGACTTCTATTTTCGAGACTAGTTTGTCGTGTTCCAGAGAGCAAGGGCTGAATACGTTTGTGTTCCGGCCACATTGCGGCGAGGCGGGGCCGGCGAACCATCTCAACGCGGGCTTCCTGCTCTCACAGAACATCTCCCACGGGCCCTTGAGAATTTACAATGTCGAAACAAGTTCTTGAATTTATATACAACTACCTACTTAATATTGCAGTTATTGGATTGTTTACGTAAAAAAAAATAGTTAATAAATTAGAGTACTTATTATTATAAGTATAACCAAATAGTGCATTTTCCTAAAATTCTGTTTATCCTGTAATAAAGACGTGATACGTATCTTTATCTGGTCCTAAATTTTAAAAAACTTATTTCTTTATTTAGTTTATTTATATTTATTTTGAACACATTTAAGCTGATGCGTGTGTATCTTGATAATATGTATTTTTAAAATTGTTTTATTTACCAGGTCATATAAACTGCTAGAGTTTTTATCGTATTTGCTTCTACAGAGAATATAACAAATGATAGTATTACAAGGTGTGGATCCGCCATTTCTTATGACGTCACACGTAGAAAATGGACTTCCCAAAAAGTCTTGTCTAATAAATTAATTCATAAAAAGTTATTGCTGGTTTAGTCATTTTGCCGTCGTCGTAAGCACTGCCACTGTTTTTATAACATTTTTAGAGTTGTGAATGCAAGGAGATTTTACTTAAATAATATGCCTAGCTTTTTGACGCTATTGGTAAATGGAATGAGTAAACAATCGTCAAAATTAACAATAATCATCATCATAGTTAATCATAAGGTCCAAAATCTCAAAAATAAATCTTTTGAACTTTTGTATCAGACCATTTTGAACCTAAAGCATATACAAATAAGGTCCAAACTCACCGTCTCCTCAGTCCTGCATAAGTACTTAACGGAGCAGCTTCATGCAGAGGTGCTGAAAGGGTGAGTTAATTAATTAATTAATTTGTTTATTTAAATACAACGGTCCATAGTTCGTATCCAATTACAGTATTTGAATCATATAAAATACCAAGCTTTTTTTGCCCGCGGCTTCGCCCGCGTCCCACGGGAACAGTGCTTTTTCCGGAAAAAGTAACCCATCATGCTATATTCCAGGTTATCTACCTCTGTTTACCTGTACCATCGAAAATCGTCAGTAGATTTTGCGTGATTGAGTAGTAACAAACATCCTCACAAACTCACAAACTCACAAACTCACAAACTCACAAACTCACAAACTCACATCCAAACTTTCGCATTTATAATATTAGTATGGATACATTAAAATAAAAAAAAAAGATCAAAGTAACATTTGCATTTTTATCACAGAGTATAGCCGAAATCATACTAATATTATAATTGCGAAAGTTTTTGGATATTATTTAACAATGTAATAATTTATGATTTAGAGGATGTTTGTTACTCCAATCACGCAAAATCTCACTGGACGGACATTCGATGAAATTTATGTTTTGACCATAAATTCTTTTTTGAAAAAAAAGCTATATTCCATTGTCGCGAACTTAAGCTATGAACAAAAAGCTGGTAAATAATAAATCCTGTACGCTATTCGAAGCCTATTGATAATAATTAGAGAGCGGCGAATTTTCAAGTGCTCTTGACAAAGGGGTAAAATAACAAATCAAATCAGATTCTTTTTTCTATATGTTAAAAATAATAATTTAAATGGGACTTGGTAAAACTGTACCTACTCAACAGTGACGTCAAAAAGAGTTCCCAATTTACTTTAATTAGTCGATACTGAAAAATATTAATCTCAATTATAATATAAAAGTAAAAATAGTGCCGATCCATGAAATTGTTCACTAGGTATGTACTAGTCACTTCATTTTTTAAAGTAATACTTTAAAAACACTTCACTTTGAGAAAGTGAAAAAAAAATAGTATAGTAACACAAATTATCAATCAAAGATGCATTCAATTATCGTGTTTATATTATATTATTATCCAGTAACCATTGTTACTCGTTGTATTCTAAAAAAAAAATTACTCAAACGTTACTAGAATTTTCTATTTTCTTTCGTTTACTTAACAAATAGGTGTGGTGTTTAGAAATTTGTGAAAAAAAGCTGTAATGAAATTAGCAATTCAATATTCTATAGGATAATCTTTCAATCTTTTCCGTATATTACATCAAAATCAGCTCCTTGTCTTAAATTACAAGGAAATGTCAGTTTGTACAATTGCCACTAGTAAATTGTAAACAGTGACACTTCATTTAAATATTATGATTCTATCAACTTTTACAGGATCTTGTCAATGTTAAAGCTTTGGAAAAAAAACACCGCTCCAACCACTACGGTGCGAAATAACCCATTCAAAAGGGCTCTTGGACAATTCGCACCGCGGTTCGAATCGCTTGTGGTGCGAAACGACCAAAGACTCCGGATTTCTGGGTATAATATATTTCAAAAATAGAACCCCAGTTATACTTATCGATATTTTCTCATCACTAGTCCGCACTTTGCGGGTCATTGGAAAGTACGCGGCAAACCAAAGGTTATGGCATCGTCGGTGTAACGGGTAATAATAATTATCTATCGACAGAATGTACGGACAGCATCTTTCTCTTAGCTCGTCTAAAGATGAACTGAGGTAGGCGTTGGACAACCACGCTTATATACCCAGATAATTTCGCTCTACCAACTTCTCGAACGTTCGCGGCCGAACTGTATCGAACGATCGAGTATATTGCTATCCCGCTTTCACACATGGCTGTCCCTTTTCCTTTACGTTGCAAGCGACTATGTACCTTATGCGCACGGTACGTAAGGCTCATTATTGCTTGCACCGTCGATCGTTTCTAGAAGCGAAGAGGGTTCACGAAGCGTAAGTCTAGAACATTCCAGTACTCGCGTACTTTTCTAGACGGCGCCGGTGTGTTTTCGTAACACTGCCCCCTTCTTAGAGATGCTTAATGTCCCTCGCAGACGCCCCGGGATATAACCAATTGCTGCTTCATATCCGGGGAAGTCTGGCCCGTAATGGAGTTTAAACGGCCTGTTTTTTTAAAGCAAAACCTAAAATTTTTACTCGACGCTGACGGCCCAAACAAGCTGATTATTAAAAAACACGACTGATAACTCACATAATGTCACTCGGAGGAATGCAAGGAATCTAAAAATACTTCTCGCATCAAAATCTGTTAAGTCGTTCAGGACTTATGGTGGAATAAAGAAACTTATATACATACATACATACATGAACCCTGAAAACATAACACTCCTTTTTTGGTCAGTCGTGTAAAAAGGAGTGTTATGTTTTCAGGGTTCATTCATATATGTCTAAGTTTCTTAATCCATGATCTCTAAACGCCTTATCAGAGGTACCCGTACATTTTCTCTGTATGACCCAAAGGTTGACAAGTAGAGAATAGCATTAAGTCCGCCCATTGTACTTTAAGTAGTATTTTGTGCAATAAAGCTTAATATCCTCAGATCCCAAGTAATAATATAAATGCGACAGTGAGTTTGTATATTTGTTTGTTACCTCTTCACGCTTTATCTACTGAACCAATCCTGAAATTTCGCATACACATAGTCAGGAGTATTGAGAAGGACTTAGAGTACTTTTTATACCAAATTCCCACGGGAGCGGAGCCCCGGGACGCTGATAGTAAAATCAAATCAATCAATCGAATCAAAATAACAGGTACAAAATACTCATAATCATGGAATCTACGCTTCGTAGCGTCTGCAATAGATGCTACGAATTAGATCATACTACGGCGTAGCGTATCCGCTACGAGCGCCTACGGTAGTAGCTACTGCTACGGCGTAGCTATGCCGTAGATACTGCTACGGCGTAGCTACGCCACGTTCTGTCTACAGACAAAACTGTGAGTACTGTCGAAATCTGTAAAGTCCGTTTTTTCCTACTTGTCCTATCATGTAAACAATCCTACCATGTCTTTTTATGATTTTACAACAATATAAATTAAAATAGACTTTTTAGGAAATCACTTTCGTGGTTAATAAATGTTTTACTTTAGAATGTTTTTAGTCGTATTTCCTCGTGACTGAGGGTCGTGGTCATTATATGGAATGAAACACACACAACAACTCTCTTGGCAATTTTAATGAAGTGGTTTGCCATTGCCTTCTCCATTTCACACACTAGCTGATAATCATCAACCAGAGTGCAGGTTTCCTCACGATGTTTTCCTTCACCGGAAGCAAGTGGTGGTCGATGAAAACTAACATGAGTCAGATTGGTATACAAACTCATGTTAGCCCGGGCAGGATTCGAACCCGGGATTTTGCATCCACAGGCGGGCGCACTACCACTCGGCCACCACCGCTTCTTAGAATGTTTAGGTTTGAACTAATACTTGATTTATTTTCAACAAAATTCAACAAAAAGTACTGTGAAGATTGTTTACATAATAAGACAAGTAAGAAAAAACGAAGTTTATATAATGTAGTTATGTTGGCAGTGCTGGTATAGTTGCCGTCACGTAACAGCCCGGTGGCGGTTAAGCAGCACAGTAGGGCGGGTCTCATCCGGCGCGCGCGATTGGTTCGTCAGTCGTACCCATGCGCAAGTTTTACACTCTCCTCACCCTACCATCGGCCTTTTTACGTGATGGGAACTGTACTAGCTTTGCCTTCAACTTCGCTAGCGTGATATTCGTTTTCACCCATTTCTCCTAGTTAGGAGTGTCATTTCTAATCTCACCTACTCAATAGAAATCTGAAAACACACTACTAATAAAAAAACCGTTGAAACACGATGTAAGGGTTTTAAAGTCCTTACATTGATGATAGATGGTGCAAGGGTTGTAAATCCTTGCACGAGATGCTAATGATAGAAATGATAAAGGTTGATTGGAGACGGAAACAACCGTATTGAGTGAATTGATATATTGCACTAATTTTTAGCTACTAAAACGCACAATGGCGAGAGTGCCACGTAAGCGCATTGTATATTATGCTAGGGTCAAATAACTAAATGAACGGTGTTCCGTACCCACGATTTTGACTAAACTTTAGCAGAGTCGATACGACACCCTGTTTTCCACCAAGATGCTTTTACAACTCCACAAGAAGTAAATCGTATATTTGTTCTCATCCACAATATAATTACAAATGTTATTTATAGCTAACACAGTACTAAAATTAACTTGTTAATTAGGTAACTAAAATTGGTACATAATAGCAACTTAATGATTGTGGAGATCTGTTGCCCATGCTAGGGATCCAAGGAAACTGTATTACGGATCACGAGGACTCACCAAACATGATTAAATCTTTAAAAACCCTAAATCATCTTAAGAAATAGTAAACTAACAAAATTCGATAAGGACATTGGTAATCTAAGCAATGACATTTCTCCCTCTCGCTAAGGGATGTTACCCCTCAGATCTGGTAAAGGGTTGCAGTTGCATTAGGTACTTGTATGTTAAGAGGGGTTAACTGCATAAACAACAATTAGTGTATCCAGTTCTTCCTTGCGATCTGGTAAATGCTGGTAAATGGAACAATATGCTGCAAATTTGTTTTATATATCTATCTCTGTGTATTTTATTCTTGGTTGAGAAATAAAGATTTTTTTATTATTATTATTTTTAAAGATATTTTCTCCTTTTGGGGACCGTGCAAATAGCGATAAAATTACAAAATTGGGATTCACAGTGAAGATATAAAAAAAAATACGTTACAAGAATCTGAATCTTTATTTGCGTGAAATCGGTTCTTAGGGTTTTTGTGTACTGGACGTTCCGAACCAATAAATGTGACAAAGTAAATTATGCGTAAAGTACACTTGCACTTATACGTACATAGTGGCGCCCTCGTAAGAAAGAAACAATTTTACTATTTCGGTACATGTGTCCTAATTCTCTTATTAACATTAACAATAAATACACAAAATTCACACTTACCAAAGTACCTATTCATCTGTTATTCATTTTTTACAATCACAACTGCTTATGAATGCAATTAATTGCTAAAATAACAACGTTTTAATGTTTTAAATTGTACTACTGTAATAATTAAAATGTTTATTTTTGGATTTTTAAGCATCTCCGATGCAATTAGTACTAAAGTACTCTCATATAGAAATTAGATATGATGAAAAAATTCCATGCGAGCAGGACTTGAACCCGCGACCAGGTCTTTATACGACCTTGCTCTTCAAACTGATCTTCCACTGCGATTTTCGATGTGCAGGATTGAAATGCGATAGCTCAGTTGGAAGAGCAAGGTCGTATAAAGACCTGGGGGCCGATTCCTAATTACAAAGACTAATTACAAACGTCGATGTCGTGTCTCAATTGTGTCTCAAGAGCCAAAGAAGTTGAAATAAAGTAACAACATCTCTGTAAGACTTCTATGTTTTATTACGATTTCTTTGGCTTTTGAGACACAACTGAGGCACGACATCTACGTTTGTAATTAGTCTTTGTAATTAGGAATCGGATCAAGGGCCTAATCAAGGGCCCAAGGGCATAGAATCAAGGGCCTAGTCGCGGGTTCAAGTCCTGCTCGCATGGAATTTTTTCACCATATCTAATTTCTATATGAGAGTACTTCAACTTCAATAATTAAAATGCTTTATAGGTATATTACCAACCCGTGCGAAACAGGGACGCAACGGGTCGCTCGCTGGTTAGTATTCAATAAATCGAATAATTTATTCAAAATACAATGCTGCTTTTATCAGTTTTGCCTACATTTAACTACAACTTGCGCAGCAATGGAGTAGCGCCTTTAAACCATGAACAGCCATGACAGCAAAATTCGCCTTAGGACTAATCAAGCCTTACATAAGTGTAATTTAACACAAGTTACATAATGTCAGTGATAACGACTGTAATGATAACGACTTGCATTTGATAAGATATCAGATATTAAATACGATGGCTATCTGTCAACGGGAGTGGTAGACTATTCGCCGCTTCGATTGTACAAAGTTTAAATGGTTAGTTTCTGTAATTTTTTGGTGAAAATGCAGGCCTTTACAATTTTGCAACGTCTCACTTTTCTCACTTTATCAGGCTTTTGTGTTACTATAATAAAATTTTAACTAAATTATAGTTATATAATTTTCAGCGTTGGGGAATGGGTTTATAATAGTTTCATACATTTCAACAATTCTATTTCTAACCCATAAATTGATCATAATAATCTTAAAATAATCAATGTTTTTTTATTAAATCATTTATTTTTTGGTCAATGATTACACAATAGTAATAAAATTAAATAATTTATAAATAAACACTAATGCGCTGGACCGATGACAAATACAAAATTTTACCAAAACCTGGATGCGATCCGCAAGAGAAAATGGAAAATGGAAACCCAACAATGGGTGATACAGGGCTGAAGAAGAAGAAGAAGAAAATAAACACAAGTTTAAAATTCTATAAAATTGCAACGCCTATAATTAGGTATATGCAGTCAAGTCATTTGTTCTCACCAGAAACGAGCAATTACCTTGAAAGAAACTAAATTTTCCTAGCTGTTCCACTCGGGAACAATAGAGATATTTATGAAATGCAGTGTAATGTTCAGTTTCTACACTGCTTTCTCGTGATAACATTGTGATCGATGATAAAGCAAAAACTAAAGTACTTAAATGCTAATAGGATACGTACAATCACAAATTAAATTACAACCATGAGACTATAACTACAATAGAAGAAGACAGGAACAAACGATTGGTTAAAAAAGATGCAATGGTACCTTGTTTAGGAGCACACAATAAATTCACATATTCCATTCCATACACTCCACAGAAATCAGTGTTGACTCGAACTAGAATTCAAAGCTCTTTAAACGGTAGAAAACTCAACTGATATTACCACGCCTGAAAAATGTCAACAGAGAAGATTGATAAACACTATCAATCAATCCTTTATGAATTTGCAACTCTGTTAGGATGAGATAAAGAGACGAAAGTTAGTAGGTATAGATAGAGTGCAATAAAGGGTGAAAGATGATAATGATGATTGTCATCACTACACCAATTTAAACTCCGTTGATCAGTTTTGACAATGAGTGGACGAAGATGTAGTGATTCAACTCGCATATTCAACAGTCAATTCAAATTTCATACGTAATAAAATATTATTTCAACAATAAACGAAGCGAAACCTGTCCGCAAAATCGAGCAAAGAATAAAAATGCGGTTATGTATTGAATTTGTAGCTCAACTTTCTTCTTTATTTCTGTGGTTTGTGTATTTCTCTCTCTGACATTTTAAATTTCATACTATAAGTTCGACGTGGTTTTAATGTCACATTTCTGATGTTCCGAGAAAAATATTGATTTGATAGAAGATATGTAAGTAATCACCGTAATGCTTTTACTAGTCAGGTTGAATGTTTGTGATTTTTTTCGATGCCTGACTTTTCGTAAAGTTAATTTACACACTACTACGAGTATAAAGGTCGTAACTTCAAATGAAGCACAAGGGTCCACTTTCGATGCCACTCCAGCGGAAACAGGTCTCCGTCGGCCGGAAAGTGTACCGGACACCAGACTAGTTATTATATAAAGGGGATTTTATTATATTGCCTTCTTATTATAATGTACCACCTGACTAGATATGAGAATAAGGAATATTACTGCGATTATGTTATCCCGCTAGTGGGCAGCACCAGCATAATGGGTAGCAGAGAATTTTGACATTGACAAAAGCAAGACAAATGACATTGAGTTGTGTGGCATGGCAACGTGTGCAGTTTGTTTATCGCATGTGCTGGTACCGCCATCTGCGTCGAGCTTTGCGTAATATTCCCAATTATTCGAAATATGCATTGTCACACCATTTTATAAATGCGAAAAAGTTTAGTTGTTTGTAACTCAGTGGCAAGAAAACTACCTCAGCGGATTTTGATAAAATTTGACACACGGGTAGAAGTACTGGGAATAGCAAATAGGGTACTTTTTGCCCTGAAATTCCCCACGGAAGCTTAATAATGCATATAAAAGGGATACACTGTTAAGGTAAAATTATAGTTTTTATCTTTCCAAAAATCAACCCCAGTTAAACCGGAATGAGGGGTGACAGTTTGTACAAAAAACACAAGATACTGTTCACCAGCTTCTACTTACTAAAGTCAGAGGGCGTGGTATGTGCGAGAGGTCCCGGTAGAAGTCTGTGCGGTGGCTCTTCTTCAAGCCCGCGCAGAGCCTGAAGTCGCTGAGTTTGATGCATGCCCACGCGCATCCAGCAGTAAGTTGTCTGGCTTTTACATAAAGAAATGTCAAACGGCGGGAAGTGGTTAAATCGCAAGGACCGAAAAAGTTGCCCAACCTTTAATGACTGGCAAATGGATTGGCCAATCCTAACAGTAAAAATAGAGATGTAGTAATTTTATCGATATCGATGTTTTGACAATCTTACCCCTGCATTACAAAGTGGGACGTGAATAAATACAATTTTGGAGCTACAACGAGTCTCTGGCCGTGGCTGGTCGAGTGAGAGACCAATCCGACAATCCGTTACTGCTTGAAGTGGACTACCGACGCTTATTATATGGAATAACCAGACGGTCCTAGGGGTGGCAAGTGTCCCCGGGGTGGGATGTGGTGGCTGACACCTGTTATATGTACGTCGGTGCCCCCTATGACGTGTATGAAGAGGCGAGGCTAGTTTTGTTTGGTGGAGTGGTAGATTTTACCTACTTTTATAATAGACTAATCCTTTTTGCCTCCAAGGCTTTGCTCCGCGTGAATTTCCCACGGGATCAGTGGTTTTTCCCGGGATGAAAGAGTACCTTAATGTCCTTCTCAGTACTTGGAATTATTATTTTTATTGATATTGATGTATGATTTATTATTAATTCTTACCTCTACCATTATGTGTATGGGAAATTTCGAGAAGAAGATTGGTTCAGTAGATAAAGCTTGATACAAACAAATTAATAAACAAACAAACTCACTTTCGCTTTTATAATATTACCTAGTTAGATAAGTATTGGCTTTATGCATTATTCATTATTATCGCACGCCAATATCGCCTCGTATTGCAATGACTAATATTCTAATAATTTGTTTTATACAATAATTTAAATTTAAAACTACTAGTGGTTTAGCCGCGAACTTAGCTTCTTTTTTTTGCAAAACGGCTGAATCCGATTTTTGATGCGCAAATTGAACTTGAAAGTTCTATGGGATAGTTCGCTACGACGTATTCTAAATATCGCGTTTTCGCGGAACAAACGTATATACCTATACAAACAATGTGTTTTTTCATACAACTTGAATGCACTAGCTTTAAACTAAACAGCTTGTTATATTAAAATTAAAATAAAACTAAAATGTGTAAATACTTGAGTTCAAAAAAGGCCCCAGAAATGTAGAAGATTTTGGCAGATTTGCGTATTACCTCTGCTGTATTGCAATGCTGACTTATTTATTTAAATTTTCTTTTCGGCGGGATGC
Organism: Ephestia elutella; assembly: GCA_018467065.1. Classification (NCBI taxonomy): domain Eukaryota; kingdom Metazoa; phylum Arthropoda; class Insecta; order Lepidoptera; family Pyralidae; genus Ephestia; species Ephestia elutella. Next base: position 3,223 of record JAEMBS010000235.1, on the reverse strand, counting down.
GCGGGAGGAGTACTCGCAGAAAAATAGAACGGCGTGTTTAGCCGTGTACTTTGCCTAAACACTTATAACACTAAACAAGCCACTTTCGCACTAATCACTAATCAAAGTGTATAATTTCGCTATTAGTCAATAATGAATCTTTGTTTAAAACTATACTTACTAAAAATAATCATGAAGCATAGATAGATTATATATTATAATGTGCAACTAGTACTTACTTGAGGGAGGGCCTTTGTCCAGCAGTGGACGTCTTTCGGCTGAGAGAGAGAGGAGAGAGTACTTAGCTTGGTTGAAACTAGTTCTTAAATTCAAAGCAATGCGAAGAGTTTGATGTGAGTTTTGTGAATTTGTGAGTTTGTGAGTTTGTGAGGATGTGTTTGTTACCTTCAATCACGCAAAATCTACTGGACGGATTTCGATGAAATTTGAGTACATGAGGTAGATAATGACTCAGGCGATTCCTCGAAGGCAAATAGAACTTTTTCAGTGTGGTAATTTCTATTCGAAGATGTCGTTTCTACTATAAAGTTCGAACGTTTCCTATATTTCGTATTCTGGGGCTTTTGATAGAACAATACCACTCTCGAACTGTCAAATGGAACGTACCATAGAACCAATTTATTACGTTTCATTACGTCGTTTTTAAAAACGCTTGGAAAAAGATTATAATTTTTACTTTTAATAATTGGAGATTTTCACAAAATCTGAAATTTACAAAGCTAGTAAGATTATTTTTAAACTTAAAAGAATATATATTTTTTTTTTTTTTTTTTTGATTTTTGAGCATCTCGGATGCAATATTAGTACTAAAGTATTCTCATTACAGAAATAAGATATGGTGAAAAATTCCATGCGAGCAGGACTTGAACCTGGCGACCAGGTCTTTATACGACCCTAGTGACGCATGCCTACGTGCTTCAATAGAAATTTGGATATGGTGAAGATTTTCGATGTGCAGGATTGAAATGCGATAGCTCGCTGGAAGAGCAAGGTCGTATAAAGACCTGGTCGCGGGTTCAAGTCCTGCTCGCATGGAATTTTTTCACCATATCTTATTTCTATATGAGAGTACTTTAGTACTAATATTGCATCTGAGATGCTCAAAATCCAAGAAAAAAAAAAAAAAAAAAAAAAAAAATATTGATGGCTTCCTACACTTTAATTGATTTTCAACTTCATCGAATATGGTTAAATCAAATACCTACTCGTACAGTGGTATTGGTGGTAGGTGACGACGCCTATCAGTGTTTCAATAGGAAATTGGATATGGTGAAGATTTTCGATGCGCAGGATTGAATTGCGATAGCTCAGTTGGAAGAGCAAGGTCGTATAAAGACCTGGTCGCGGGTTCAAGTCCTGCTCGCATGGAATTTCGCCACCATATCTTATTTCTATATGAGAGTACTTTTAGTATTAAAAGAATATTATTTAATTAATCACGGTTTCAAAACGTTTAAAAAGTATAATTTGGAATATTTCCTTAAGTTGTTTTGAAAATATGGATGGAATGTATTAAAAAGTTGTTCCTGTGTCAATGTGTGTCAATGTCAGTGATCGAAGTTTGGTCGTATTTACTATTTACCCTATATAGTTTTGTTACGTTGAAGGGAATGATAAGAAGAAAAAATATGCCAGTGTCGAGAAAATCTCCACTTAATCCATTAGGTGGAAACCCCCCGAAAGTTAAAAAGTGGGGGAAGTTTACATCTTTGTCAACCAAATTCCCGAAAAGGCGACTTTGAACTCTTCTTAATTCATTTTCAGTCATCAAATGATTTACAAACAGTTTCACAAAACTCGATCGCCAAAAAAATCATGCAAATCAAACTAAACTTATCCCCACATAACCTTAAACAAACTCATTTTATCAGCTGAAGTTCGAATACGAGTTATTTCGATTGGTCAGTACTACTCGTTTGCGTTCGAGTGATTTTCGATCTGAAATATTGCGATTGTGAAGTTCATGAGAATACGCAAATGTGTTGCCATCGAAAAAATTTCGAATTTCAATTTTTTTACCGAACGTGAGCTTTTTGACGATTGCGTAAAAATTGGCTCCTGGAATATAACATAGGCCAACTGTATTTACACTAGACAATTACAATGATATGAATATCAACTGTACTAAAGTCGTTGATATGAAATGTATTTTAAAGGTAGCAAAAACACAATTTGATTTGACAAATCAAAATGTGCGAATGAATATCATGCTGACCTACCTAATAGGTAGGTAATTGCGCACCTTACAGCTGTATTCGTCGTTATGTTTGTAATACATTTTACATTTAGGTATGTATAATTGAAATAGATACTGTAGCAAAATGCCTTTTTTTAGTTTTTTATAAGTAGGTAGGTAATTCATACCTATACGCAGAAAATATATTCACATTTTCGATTCGACATTTTAATTACACATGATTCTAATGTTAATTTAGACGATTTAATTTTAATAATTTTGGCACCGACTTCACCTCATTCAGTAGGTAGTATGCCAAAAAACATTTTCTTTTTTTGATTAATTCTGCCTATTGACTTTATTTCATGATTTTAAGTGTTACAATGGGAAGTCGGTTCATTTTTGAGGAAAAAAATTTTTATTTTATCATTTTTAGTGCACTTGGCGCAATTTTGTTGTCATGAAAACTTAAACTTATTTTTTCACTGGCCAAAAATTTAAGAATTCGAAACACGTTTTATGTCAGTTTGATTGAAATGTCAGAACTTCGTCGTAGGAATTCCACGGAATTTTTGGCAACATAAATAGGATTCCAGAGCTCTAGAGACGGACAATAACTTGCCATTGGTTTCAAAAATAACAAACCAACGTGCTGCACTCAAAGTAGAAACAAAAACTAAGACGCAACAGCGAAAGAAGCAGAAAATTAAATCATGTTACATCATGTGAAGTAAACAATTGAACCGAACCGAGTCTCGTCCGGGACCTTGTCGGGTGCGCACGCGTCTTAGCCTGCTCTACCTCCGAAAACAATAAAATGTTGAAAGAGTCCGCCTCTGCAACATTTATCCTTTCTACCTACCGGCCGCGCTGTGTTTATTGTGTGCATTCGTATTATCCTTGGTTTTTCCGAAAAAATAAGTCTACCGGTGACTATTAATTTGTGCCAAAATTAAATAAATCTAACTTCTATATTCACAATTAAAATCAAAATAAAATAGTGTTGGCCATTGGCGCTCGAGGTGAATACCCCGACCCCCGTAAATC